>JAPQRP010000012.1:6305681-6331967 GCA_037367295.1 Apogon hyalosoma | reverse complement strand
TATTTGTCCAAACAAATGTACCTTTAGTTTTACCAGGCATTAAAATGAACAAGAAACTGAAGAAAACAAGGGTGGTCCAATAATTTTTTCCACAACTGTATTTTTAGGTACCTAAAATGGGAGATAGGGCTAGATAAAGGTAGTTTTTACTCAACTAAATGCAGCTATAGGCATATGGCTGGTAAAGATATTTTTGGACAGTAAAAAGTGTTATTCTGGCCTGGTTCCATTTTGTCATTGAACATAAATGAAGAAGTGATTAGGATCCAAAAAGCACTTAATATACACTGACTACATTTCAACCTTTTCTATTTTATATAATGTCACTCATTTATATCCTCTGGTTATTGCCTTGTTGTTTCCTTATTGTGAGAGGTAACTTTAGAAATCTGCTCACCTGCGCAATTTATTATATTTTGATCTTTGTTTTTGCTTCTCTTCTTTGGTTTATTACACAATAAAATAACAAAACCCCATATGTTACATTAATGCAGTGCTTCATTTAGTTCTCTGAGGAGTAACATACTCTCTTGTTGTTTTTTTCAATTGTTTCTTTAAACTAATAATCACAACAAATAGTAAGAAAGATTTTTTTTTAAATTAGAAAAGATTATGTGTGGAGTCTGAGTTTGCAGCAGTAATGGACTGGAACATTTGAGTTTACTTTTCCAACTGAAACTTACAGCAGTAAGGTCAAAATTGTGTAACCTCACATTCATATTTATTTATATAACCTGACAGGCTTCTGTATACTGTAGTGGTCTGTATATTTCATTACACATTCTAATTACACAGATTTACAAAAAAGTTTTTATTAATAAAAGATTTCACATCACATTCATTAGTGGGAAAAGATAACCTTCCTGTTTAATACGCGGCAATGTTGGTACATAAACCCACGCTCATTATAAAGACTTGTAATCATTTGACAATGCCGTGATTCAGTAGATCCACTTTAATGTGAAGGTCTGAGATATTCCTTAAAAGAAATGCTCAGTGTTTGTTGTGGAACAAGCTCAAGAAATCCACTGGCTTGCTCTGAGGCTTCATCATTGCAGCTTTGCAGAAATCCGGAGGAATAAACACACCAGGGTCTGTAATTCCAACAACGTTGTCGAAGTAGCTAAAAAAAAAAGGCACATATTGACATTAGCTTTCTGCACAATATATAGAAGCACACTTATACACTCATGGTCACTCTTCAAATGTAACAAAGCATTTTTAGGTGATGTATGACCACAACACCTAATCTGACAACTATTTACTTTTAAATTAAGTGTAAAAAATAATAAATATTAAACTTCATAATTCTATTAGATCTACTCTCATTTTCATTATCTTTCTAAAGTGGAAGTCCACTCAGATAGTAAGCAACTAACAACAAAATTTCAAGTAAAAATGTAACATTTCCTGATCTATAATAATAAAAGATGTTATTTTTGTTAATTCACTTGTAGTTTTACTTAACTGACAGAAGCACAAACAATGGAGCATCAGTCAAAGGCATTTGCCCCATCATGATCCCTCCACTCCTCCCAATTAACCTAGTAACTGTAGAACTTTACACAACAGTTTTACTTGTAAATGGTATAAACTTGTCAGGCTGATTTTGTGCCTATCCAACCTTTTTTTTCTTGGACTGTGTTGGAGGCATTAAAAGCTAAATCACTTCTTGTTTACACATACATTTAGAAAGATTCAAGCTTAATGAACAAATCCCAGATTTTAGTTTTTAATCGCATTTTGGAAAATCTCCAAACAGTTCTGGAAATGCAGTTTGGCTTTTGTATCATTCCAAACTATGATGTATATTATCAACAAAGCCAGTATGAGCTGTTACTATTACTGTTTGCTTCTGCTTTTTGCACTTCTAATTAAGACTTACCTTATCACCGTCCATCCATAGTCAGCAGTATGGAACAAAGTGCTGACAGGAATGCAGCCATACTCTGTAACTGTAATCATATACTTTCCTGGGGGGGCAGCAATGACAAAAATATATTAATAAATGATGAATGAATAGATGAAAATGTAGGATAATCTAAATTTAACATGCTCTCACCCCCAAGCTCAGGCAGCTCTCCTGTCCAAGTGTTGACCAGGAGGCCAGCTCCAGGTGCAGATGAGGTGCCTACAACAGCCTGACCCACAAAAGATGAATTTTTGGGGACTCCTAAGGTGTAGAAATCTGCCTTCAGTGGCTTCTTCTCGCATGTCTTGTCTTGATCGTGAATCTCATACATTACACCCTAATAGACAGAAGTCAGAAGACAAGGATATTGAAGAGGTGAGCATTTTAGGAATCTTTTAAATGTAGTTTACCACATATTTCTGTGAAATCATTTGCTAGGAGTTCAAATGCAAGCTTCGGTCACCTCTCTGTAGAGTAGAATAGCGTCATAGTTGAATGTCTTGTTCTCATATATTCCCACCTCAAAGAGCCTCATGCGTTTTCCAAGTGCATCGTATATGTATTTGCCATAGGTCCAAACTTTTTCATTCTGTGTGGACTGCAAATGCAATGTGATGTTGACATCTGTTGACATAATTAACATCTGACATTTTGCAATTACTCTTAATCATTTTGTGCATCTATATGTGCTTACATAAGCCTCTTAGAAAGAATGAACACTTACCACAGTGAAGGCTCCAGAGAGCAAAGGTGGACTTTCTGTTGACAGAATAGTGAAAGTGCATAATTTAATTCTAATAACTTAACAAAAATGCATATTTGTTACAGTAAGTCAGCATTCAACAACAAACTTCACCACTACAGTCAGCTGTGGAAACAAGGTCAGCACAAACGTCAGTACAGACAAAACACATGAACACACAATAAGGAATAAGAGCATCCCTCTTGTCTCTAAGTACTCACCACATGGTTTAGGCCTCTGGGCCAGGCAACATGCCAGTAAGCAGATCAGTACTGCCAAAAGTCTCATGTTGTAGGCTTCCACACACCACTTCAAGTGTAGCTGATTACACAGTCATCTGAGAAGAGTCACTTCCTTATAAGCTCTGGCGCTGAGGCTCCAGTAGAAAAGTCCAGCCTCCAGCTTTTGATTTAAGCCCTGTCACTAAGCGAAAGACAAGTTCCTGAGCATATAATGGAGTGATTGGACTTAAATTAAGACAAGAGGTTAAAACTGCCTTTATTTTCCCGTTGAAGGGCATCCATTTCACTGTGTGAATGCAGAAATAGTTTGTTTGTCACACACTTTGTACAAAATCTAGCATCCACAGATTGTACAACAAGACATCAGACATCACTATGTAAAATAATCCCTACCTTTTAGTTGATTATGTCCAGAAAATGTAATTTTTATTTTTATGAGCAGACATAAAGGCTGAGGGTTGTGCACAGTGGGTGAGGGGTAAAGAATGTTGTTTGTGTTCACAAGATGAGGAAACTGATAAAACCCGAACTGGAGTTCAGGAGCATGGAGTGGAGGTGTTTTGCTCTAGCAGTGACATCAGTGTCACATGATTTGTAGGTGTGTAACTGCAGCGCATACAGAATTATCACAGCAATCACCTTGATCACTGACATACTTAAGAAAACAAGCACACTTAAAAGTTTGATGACAGTTTTTGAAGACAAAGGTCATTTATTTCCATTACACAATATTTTATAATATTTTAATAATAAATCTTGGAAAAACATAATCTTCAAATCACACTGTTTTCAGAATATTACATATTATTGTTATTGTCAGTTACTGTGGTTTGGAGGTATTTCAGTTATTAAAGTCTTTTTCTGTGCTATAAATCTAAAAATAAAATGAAAAGTAAAGGAACATTTAAGGTTTGCATAGTACCATTTGTCATGTAGCTATGCTTTCATTGTTTTACCTGTTCTGTAGACTACTGTGTTGACATAAATTACTGTATTAATGCCACAGGTTACATGACATTGAGGTCACATGTTCAGCAAAAAGCATGATCAGTGACATCACTGTTATTTGTCACCTGACTGGGAACTTTTTTGTCATGTAAGCCCAGCTTTCTCAACTTGTGGGTAGTGAGAAAAAGTTCAGTTGCAAACCTGTTGTGAGTAGGCTGTGAAGACAGTGAATAAAACTAGCTGGCTGTCAATAAGTTAAAGCAAACATTTGACTGAAAGATGCTTGTAGGCGAGATGTAATGTGAATATGACCCTGAGTGTGTTAAATGTGGATTTACAGACACTGACAACGAAATGGGACTGAAAAGTTTGAGACTAAAAAATCAAATATCTAAATAGAAATCTTATTTAGAACAGAGGCACAAACTTTTTACATTAAATAATGTTACTAAAGCTGGTTTTGCTGTCCATAAAGGTGGAATAATTTTGTTTTCAGACAACCTTCCTCTTTGGATTATTTATACACATCAGTCACCAGGTACAATGATTATACACAGTCCCACTTACACTGTATCCATTAATAATACATCAGTGTTACAATCATTTCATGAGGTAAAAAAATATTTAATTCCAACTTTATGGGCAACAGTGTATTTTGTGTCTAAATCCCAAGGCACAGCTTTTCTACATTTCTATATTCTGTTCATTTACATCAAGTCACTCACAAATAGACCATACTGGATGAGAGTTACTATATTCATGCTTTGACATACAGTTCTGGTGTACTGCTTTTTTTTTTTTTCAATTTTACTTGATTGTAACAAAGTAGAGGAATCAACAAAGGGGTCAAAACAGGACAGACCATAGCTCATCAGATCTACATAGTCCTGATCAAGGATAAACTCCACATGCTCTACTTTACTCACTGTCTCAGGTGCTTCATGTGCTGCACAGCCAGTCAGACAGCAATCCAATCATGTCATACAGAAACAGTAGCTAACAACAAAACATTTTGCAGTCATATCATTTTATGTTTCAATATATTCTGTATCTTACGTAGGGCTTTAAGAAAATAATGTGTTTTTTCCCTCCACTCCTCAACCTTCCTTGAACCACGAGTGTTCACTGTGTGGAGAAAGAAACGCCAACCAATAAACCGCTCTAGTAATAAACACCATAAGAAAGTTTAAATATTAAGCAGCAGCAGTAGACATTTACAGCAGTGATTGTGAACTGATAATTAGTTTTAATGTATTTTTCTGTTTCTGGATATGTCAGTGCATAAAACTCATTTTAAGGCTTTGAAATAAGAAGTACCACCTTAATAGACTGAGAATAATTGTACTTTTATGTTAACTTAAATGGGTCATATTTAGCTAAACCCACTTTTATTAGTCTTTGGTTCATTTATTTGTGTATTTGGACCGTAATAGTTCATAAAGTTTGAATTTGAACCCTCCAGATGCTGCAAAGCTATCTTTATATTCATTCCAGTAAAAATCAAGTGGATTTCTACAACCCGTTTTAAATCCTTCTTAATTTTTTACGTTTTATAACTAGTTACGTCATGACATTTGCACATATAAGGTCAAGATTTCAGACTAACATTTCTCTGAGTACAACATAACTGTTTATCAGAAGCAGCGGTTGTAGTCAATACTGAAAATATGTCCAAACTTTGAGCCGGTGACCTAAAATGTTCAGTTGGTTAAATGGGACAGAACGGCACAGCCAACAACCTGGAGGGGGTGGGGTGTGAGGTGGCTCATGTGCATTTAAAGGGCCAGCGCTCAAAACCACCTTTCAGGGTTGAAGATGGACCTGTGGAGTTGAATTAATGAAGATAGTATTTACAGTTTATGTAGACCACAGGGAAATGTTTGAAAATGAAGAATTCCATTTAAAAAATATCACTCCTTTAAAGCATCCAGGGAATAACTTGAGGCTCTCTGGCCAGTGGAGGTAGTCCAAGATGATGGCAAATGTCATTACACTCTGGTCCATGTTGCTGTTTCAAAAAATCCCTCAGACCCCTATCAGCAAAGTTAGAGGGGCCCTTGGGGGTCTTGATAGAGTGAATCTGGGGATCAGTCAAGTAGGTCAGTCCTTTGCCATTAGCTGTAACCCAACCTATTAAAAAAGGAAGTAAATACTTTACAAACACACACATTAATAGCAGTATCACTTTTTCCACATGACATAAAGTTGTTAGAGATTGATTTCAGCGATCAGCACACACCTTGGAGGTCTACAACAACTTCCTGGCAGTCAGAGAACAGATAGGTGAAGTGTCCAAAGGCCAGGCTGTATTTCGTAGCCTGGAACCTCATGTCTTTCTTTACAGTGTTGTTGGTCAGTTTGACGAAGTCTCCCAGCATGTAGGGCTCCACTGTCACACAGCCCACTATCTTATTTCCCTGTAGGATCTTTTAAAAATGGAGAAAATGCATAGTCATTTCAAGCCTATATGACCTTGACACAATTCTTTTACATAGCGTACTGTGTCCAGTTGGAATGTAAAACGGAGGGTGTGCCCTTTTGTTGTAGCTTAAAGATTTCACAAAGTTTGTTCAAAAGGTTAGTGCTCAGTGTGGTCTTTAGTATGTGGGCTAAAATTGCTCAGTAAGTAATGACTTTTTTTTATCTGATTCCATTAAGGAAGAGCAAAGAGGATTAAAAATACTTGCTGTTAAGCTTTTACTTCCTTCAGTTACTCTTGAAACAGCTTATAATGTCATGTAGACTCATAACCAACAGGATAACTTCTTCTCACCATCGTGTAGGGTGTATGTGGATATGTTAACAAGAACTACTCTAAATATGCCCAAGGCAAGGCTTTGTGAATTCTTAAATTACAATTTTAATGAAACATCTGCTGTATCTACTCTTCCCAAATGAACTAAACTTTTATCAGTTCAACTTTTGGCGTGTTTTAATTAATTTTGCTCTGACTATTCTGCCCTCACCAGTAGTGCTTCTGATGGAATGAAGAAGATCTGAGCCATGACCTCTTTGTCATACAGACTCTTGTTGAATTCAGTCACATAGTACTGGGCCGTCATCTGTCTCTCTACATCTTTCAGGTGGAACTGGATCTCCTTTGGGTTCCTGTAGTCTTTCCCGACATAGCTAAAGACAAAAATACAATAATTAAGAGAACACAGATTAGCATTTGGAGAACAGGTTTACAATTTACAGTTGCTTACCTGCTTAACCTCTCCTCCTGGTGTAAAAACTGTACCCATATTGCCGTTCTCTGACTGCCTTCCTTTTTCATTGACTCTCCTATATACACACAGGTCTCCCTGGCTGTCCACAGTCCTGTGGCCTTGGAGAACTTCAGATGAAGGGCATCTAGTAAGCACAGCAGTCAGACATTTACAAGCAGCTTCAATCAACATTTCTTGAACCATAACATTAAACTTGAGAATTTTTATTTCATTATTTACAACAGGCTAAAATGACAAAATCTTACTGTGCGCAGTTCTGTGTGTTTTGACTTTAAACTGTGTTTTGTTACTGTTCAGCCTCTTCAGCAAACACTCATGACAAACTCCAGCCAAGAGGGCACAGTAGTCCTGCTCTTCAAGAAAATACTGTTTCTCCGGAGCTCCTTTATCCACAAAGGTATGCATAAGGCAGCTGTAGCACTGAGGGTTGCTTGCATCTTTAGTCTGAATGACTTCATTGCGTGAGGGTTCGCTATGATTTTCCATCAGCACCTCAAATGAACTCTCTGAGGACCTGTCAGTAGAAGCACATTGTTCTGGGTTTGTCTGTGGGAGTATGAACGAGTTCTTGATAGCATGGTTTTCAGTTGCAGCGTGTTTTTCACTGTCCACATTCTGGTCCAGATGTCGAGGCTTGGTTGTGGCATTTTGTTCACATGCAGTTGAGTGGTTATAGTACATGGGATCCTGAGCTGAATCGGCATATTCAGAGTCAAGTGTGTCCATAAGGAAGAAGCTCCCACTGGACTCTGATGACTTGCTGCTTCGGCTGCTTCCTGCTTTTGGTAGACTAACAGGCTGCGGCTTTCTGGCTGTCGGGGAGATTTGGTCAGCTGAGACTTTCTCCCATGATGACTGGGAACTAAAACTGTCACCAAGGGAGCTGGAGGATGTTCTGAGAGTAAACTGGGATAAGGACTGTACTGCTCCTTCTGCTTTTGTCTGGTTGAAAGCCACAGCACCAGTATCAGCGATACAATCCTCCTCACTCCCGAGTGTTTCTATTGCAGCTTCTATCAGTTCAAATTTTTCAGAATCACTGCCTGCATTAGAAGGGGAAGTAACAGGTGTTGTGGACCTCGGGACAGTAGAGGAACTCACACCAGGATTACAAACAAGCAAGTCTCGCTTCTCGTTTTTGGCTGCACAGTGTAGCTCACTGTCTGACCTTTCATCGTCATCCTCAGTGGTCGGAAGGCGGTGGTTGCTAACATGTTCAGCTGCACCATCACCACTTCTTGTGTTGCTGCTTGGCTGAGGAGACCTTGAACTGCTTAAGGAGACTTTCTGCCATGAAGATCCAAGCTTATCACTGCTTCTTAGGTCAGACTTTTGAGATGAATTAGCACAAGATGATTGAGAACGTATCTTCTGAGGCGCCTCTTCACTGGACGTGTTTTTTGGCCCCTCACAAGGTTTAGTATCACAGTTTGTGTCTTCATAACCCATGGTTGTTCCAAGTGATGTTATACAAAGCCTCATTCCATCAGTCTCTTCTTCAGCCCCCTTACAGCGTTTGGAAGTGGTCTCACACAAGGACTCATGATACTTTTGGAATCTTTGCATTACTTTGGAGAAACCTTCCAGAGTGAAACTAACTGGTGTGTCTTGGACGCTTCTGTAGCTGTCAGGGATAAAAGACCCAGTGTCTGAATTCAGAAAAGGCTCTACTCCTAAGAGAAGCTTCACCTGGCCAATGAAGTTCATGATTTGAGTACACATGCCGTCTTTATCTTGACTCTCTGCACGGCAGTAATCATAAAAGAGTCTAAGAGCTATCTGGCATGCTTCTATTGCCTGCTCCACAGCCTGAGGAGTGCGGAGCCATTTGTGAACGACGGTGAGGGAATAGGCAGCTTTGAGGAAGGTGTGAAGCTCCTGTTGGCTGGTGACAAGGTCACCCTCTGCTTTGGTGAGGAGGCCGATTTCAAAGGCCTCTTTAGCCTGAAGGAGGATGGACTGCCTTTGAGAAGTGGGGCACTTCACTGAGAAGCTGTACGATACTAAGCAGGTGCCCTGAGTCGCCTGGGGAGGAAGAGGAGTTGGTCAGATAGAAGTATGAAGGAGTACTGTTCTCACCTCTATTAAATATTTGTGGCCTCTTATTCACTACCTCACTTGAGTTTGACACTGAATTTTTTTCTTGGATGTCAAGTGGAAGTATTGCATCCCAGCCAAGTAAATAAATCAACATACCACATTGGTCAACACATAAAGGGAAGTGTACTGGCTGTATACTACTGCCATCTTAGCTGCTTGGGCCGCTGAAAGGAGACGATGACTGCCATCCCCAAGTAAAGACTGTCCAAAAAATAAAAAATAATAAAAACAGTCAAAACAATGAAAACATAACAATCATGATCTGCTTTCTAGTAACCAATATTATTCCAGTTATACTCACCAAATCAATATCTGAATTAGTTTTGAAAGCATGGAAATCATCATCATTCATAGACACCAATATGTTTGCTAGTAAGCCAAGAGAGGTTCCAATACCCTTTAAAATTTCACAACATGTAAAGAAAAGGTTTAGAATAATGTTTAAAGTATATATGCTTACACACTGGTCACATTCATGCAGGATAACAGAAATCTTACCTTTTTATCAGGTTGAGGAAGTGCGTAGTAACCCACCAAAGAAGCCCAGATCAGCTCAGCAGCCTCCAGCCACAGGCCTGACACAAGAGTAAGAGATGTGAAACAAAGCATGTATCAGCAACCGACTGAAATTTACAGTTGTTATTGACCTCATTCAAAAATATTTTCTCACCCAGCTTTTGTAAAATCATTCCTCGCACTTGAACACTAACAGCCTGCACCAGAGCCCTGTCACTGTCAGACTGATAAACCCAGCAACCTGTGTAATAAAAGAGATTCTACTATTTATGTACAAGCTTATTCAGTGACATCAGTAAAGGGAATTCAGAGGAACCTACCTATACCTCCACTGTTGTTAATGAGATTGCTGAGTATGTATTCAGCCTTCTCCAGCTTGCCTGCAATAATGTAATAATAATAAGTTAGTCATAACATTCATTACATTCTCAAGACAGTGATTAGGGCAGTGTTTTTCAATCTTGGGGTCGGGACCCCACATGGGGTCACCTGAAATTTCTAGTAATTGATAAAAATAAAATAAAAAAACTTACTAATAAAAAAAAATATGGTAAGTTGAGAGAGACAATCCCAATCCATAAAACATGACAAACTGAAGCTGAAACTGAAGCACTGTGGTACTGTTTATCTGTCAAATGTTCATTGTGGTCAGTTTCAGATGCTGCAGCTCTTGCATAATTCATAGTTTGAGTTATTGTTTGTTCAGTATTAATTTGCAGCTTTGTAAATACAAGCTCGACTGTATGTATCCTGACCAAAATTCTCACTCTGTGCAGTAATCTCAACCTTGCTTTTCTGCCTTTGTCCATAATAATATACAGAGTTATTCAAAAAGAATGAAAAGATTTCATGGCGCATTGCTTCAGTTCTCAAGCATCGTCATGGAATGAGTCAGTGACCATTTGAAAGAGGAGTTTTCAAAGTTTTGAAAGGCTAACCTCAATGACCTTAAACATCGAATAACAACAGCGATCAACTCAGTGGATGGTGATATGCAGATACGTGTCTGGGAGGAATTCTCTTATCGCATTGTTTTCCATGCTGCAGGTGGTAGACACACTGAACACTTGTAAAACAGGAAATAAAAGTTGATTGTGAGTAGAATACTTGTGACTTGGCTGGAGTTTTCTATTGCTTTTCCTTATTAGCATATTGCGTAATAAAATCACTTCATTCTTTTTGAATAACCCTGTACATTATATAGCCTAAATGTCATCTAAAATTAACATTTATTTGCAACATAGTATAACAAACTATTACATGATCAAAAACAAATTAATTTTAGCAAAAAAATGTCTCAGTTTTGAATGTCTGGAGTTGACAGAAATTTGTGATGTTAAAATGGGGTCACAAGTCAAAAAAAGGTTGGGAACCACTGGATTATGGTGATGTTTGAGGCGATAGTGGGATTATAGTCAAGATTTTAGTAAAAAAATAAAGATCCAGGCCCAGCAGACCCACATGGCTACACTATACCAGAGTTCAGATAGACCCTGGCCTGTCGAATGACCAGCTGAGGGGCTACAGGAATGTCACGTTGGCGTCCGTGAAGCAGCTTGGTGATCTTCAGTAGCCGGGTGGACTCATCTGTCCAGTAAAGGAAACGGTCCATTAAGAAAGCCACTGACAGAGCTGAGCGCACCTCCTGAGCCACAATGGAAGCCTTTAGGAGGGCCTGGAAACACGGAAAACAGTAAAAAGATGATGTAAATTATAGTATATTATACGCTATGCTCTGATGGATAATGATCAACACCACTTTGCAGCGATTATTACCAGTAACTGAGGAAGGTGCTGTTGGATAAGGTCACTCAGGTTGGTTTTGTCAGTGGCACCAACTGCCTGCTTGTACTGCCACTTCTCTGGCACAAAAGGCCACTTCATTTCTATCGCCTCTTGCAGAAGAGAGGCCAGTTCTGCACATAATCTCTCTGCATAAAATAAGAGGAAGTACAGTCTAATAGATGCAATACAGGGAATAACAGACAGAGAATACAGAACTTAAAAAATGAATTCTGAACAACAGGAAAACTTTGCAGAAGTGATTATGGACACTCATTTGTTTTTGTCGATGTGAAGTAGCTACATTTAAAAGGGTAACAATAAAATAAACATTCAAATACTTGCAGAAATACATAGTCTTTTTCTGACATTTGGCACAAATGTTAATGTGGATTACATATAAAATCTTATACCAAATATTTTAACTTGCTTTAAATACGTAAAACTCTGTGATAGCCCTAGTTTGGGAAAATCTGATGGATACAACTACAGAATACCATATAATTAGAGGAAAATATCAATAACAACAATATGAAACCAATATAAATACCAAATTTAGAATTTAACAAACCTAATACATGCTTTTAAGAAAAATATTTAAAGCATTTTTGAATTACTTTTTCGACAAGCCTTATTTACGATTGACTGATTAACCCATAAAGACCCAGTGTTACTTTTGTGGCAGTTCCCAAATGAATTTTTCTCTCTTTTTAACCTTTCTTATGTGTTATCTCTCCATTTACTATATTATCCTCTGTACTTGGTGTTTTTTTATTGTTTTTTTTTTTTTTTGTTAAAGTGAAAACCTGATATTTTCCTGTATTTAATTTACAGATCATATAAATATTCATAACAGCTCAGATTAAATGTGAGGGTTATTATATCAGAAATAGAGAAAACTGAAGAAAAAGTGACTTTATCACCAAATATATCAATAACTGAACATAAAATAAGCTTCTTCAACCACTGTCACTGATCCAACTCCATGGGTTTTACTGATGAATCAATGTTGTAGATGATGATGGTGCTTCCACGTTCCCTATGGAGCCTCTGAAAGTCCAAATGGGTCATATCTGATGACCATGAAAAAACGACAAACTGTATTTTACACCAGTTATTTACATGGATTAATAGGATTAGTGGATCAACAGGTATTAAACATTTTATATCAGTTGATGGTTTTGGTTAACAGTGGCTGTTTGGGTCTTTATGGGTAAACATTACTTGATGCCACATTATGTTATAACCAGGAGTAACTATAGATTATTACATGAAAGGCAGATTAAATATGAATGTCTCTATTTTCTAATGAGTATTTTCACTTAAATTTCAGTTTTGGTTTTGTAAAGAAAGGAAAAACAACAAATGAGGGTACCATTTGCCACCCTCAAAGACCTAAACAGCCGCTAGCGACCAAAAGTATGTCCTGATCTAAAATGTTTAATAACTTTTGAGCCAGTAATCCTATTAAGACATTTAAATTATGCAGGTGCAATGCAGTTTTTTAGCTTTTCAGCAGCATCAGATATGCCTTTTTTGGACGTTCAGAGGCTCAGCATTGAACATGTAATCACTGTCATCTCCGCAACATCGATTCAACAATAAAACCAATGAAGTTTGACATGACAGTGATTGTAGACACTTGTTTTATGTTCAGTCAATGATATATTTTGCTGGAAAAAGTCACTTATTCTACGGTTATCTCTGTTTTGATGTAATAACCTTTGAATTTGGTCTGAGCTTTAAGGAGCATCTGCATGATCAGTAAATTAAGTCTAGGAAAATACCTGATTTTCACTGAAAAATGCAAAATGCAGAGGATTAAATTAGAATAGATTCGGATAATGAAAGGAAATGTAGCGGAACATTTAATTGGAAGTTGTCATAAAATGACTTCGGAGGTTTAACAGCATAAGAACACTTCAACCCAAATACTCATTAAGGTGCCATACTGATGCAATGTGCATTTGTATGCTTTTAGAAGGTTTCAGTTCTTCTGGCTACCTGCCTAAAAGAACCTATGTGGTAGATTATTTTCTACTTTACTAATTTCAGATCCTCGACTCACTCCCATGTGAAAACTTCCCACATAGCACCATCTTGTGTCTGACCTCTGCAGCTGTAGTAGCTCAGTCTCTGGGTTTCCGTGGGCTGGTCAGGCTGCTCAGCCGCTGCATTCAGGCAGTCATCCAGTAAATCCCCCACCACCTGGCTGTCCATTCTGGTGAACAGATGCTGATGTCGTTGCTGCTGATGAAGTGATGAAGAGATTTTTATCCTTTTCTTTTAAACTCTTCACTCCTGTTTCCTCTTTTAGGGTGATTTAAGAGAGGGATTTCCAAGGTGACAAGACTAATGTGAAGGAAGGATTGCAACATACATCAGTCTGTTAGTTTAACTTTCAATATAGTGAATTAACTGGTTGGAAACACAGTCTCAAATCAACCATTATTTTTTAAAAAGGAGAAAAAACACTATCCTGTACTACATTGTGCCATTCCAACACTATGTATTTAAGAGTTGATTTAAATTTGCTTACTTATGTTTTTGTTTTCAAAATGATACTTTTAAGATGTATTTATGATCATATGATTATCCCAGAAACACATTGTCAGCTTAAAACATACAAAGCAATACACAATATTTAATATCATGACAAACCAAAGTCTAAAATACCATAATCAACTTGAGAGCAGAAACTTTTGTTTACTAAGAAATTAAAATATATATATATATATATGATGGGGAATTAATGGGAAATTAAAGAAGAATTTTGGAAACAATGACGTTTGTATACCTACAACGACAGCTGATTATGTTAAAATTCCAGAGAAATAAAATGTTCACTTCAGTTTCCCGTCGGTTTTTTGTGCTCCGTGTTTCTTCCTGGTTGGGCAGGGCTATAAGATGGTGGCTTCAAATGCTGTCGGAAATATGATTAACCCCTTGCAGTATACGACGGTGGTTGGTAGTTACTGAATAGCCTGAACACACGAATGCAAAACCGATGAGGTGGTGTCTGATAAACAAGATCATGACTGGGTAACGCTTACATATTTGCTTTTCCAAAAAAGAAAAAGAAAGAAAGAAAAAGACAACTGTAACTATTAAGCTATTCTGATACACGTTCTGGTAGTAGCTTATTACATAACAACCTAAGAACATGATTCAATCAAGATTTAATAATATGATGACTAATATTTAGGCCAATTATGTTATTCACTGAGTATTTTTCATTAAGTCTAAATAGACTGAGCCAACTTTTAGCATAAACAGCCTGGACAAATTATTTGTAGAAAAAAATAAGAGGTTATTGTATTTTCATCACTATCCCATAGAGTTTTAGACCTAAAAACGCAGGATGTGTTCCGTTTGTTTTAATGATTCGATCGTTTTTATTTACTTTTGTGTTCTTTTGTATGTGTTCATGTTGGAACTTTGATGTGGTAGGGAAAAAAAGTGTATTTAATTTGATTATGTTCTATGTACTTTCTTGACATAACCTACTTTTTTGTTTCAAATTGTTATTATTGTTATTATTAGTAGTAGCAGAAGTTGTCGTTCAGAAAATGAATGAATGAATGAATGAATGAATAAAACGCAGATTTTTTTAATCGTCAGTTTTCCTGTATTACTTGAATGCAGCATGTGCTCTGCAGACGGCACAAAGCGGTCATAGCAACAGGTATCCTGCATGTAGCTAGTGTATGAAAATGCAGGGATAGAGCACAGTTGAACCTTAGTGTATTTGACTTATTTATACTGAAACTTTATGAATCACTATAATTGCAGGATATTATCTCTGTAGGTCTTTTTTTAATGTAATATATGCAGGCTATCTAAAAAGAAAACTAGTCCATTAATTAATTAAAGCACATTGAATATGTGTATCATCTGTGTGCTGGGTTTCTGAACTTAACTCACAGTGTCACAGCTTCTATTATATGCAATGATTATACAGAGATATAGATGTTATATATGTCTAAATGCCCGCTGACGCTTCACAGCATATGAAGTTACTGTCTTAGTGCATGCATTTGTGGTCCACAGTTGGAAACTAGATGAAAGTATCAGATTTATGTCTCACATGAATATGATTAATAGTGGTGTGGAATGGTGCGCGGCTGCTCACAAACATGCACGGACCCGCCGTGGTGTTGCTGTGATGCCACCAATAGGCGGAAGTATGGCTCTGCGGTGTGATTGTGAGCCGCACAGCTGGAACATGAGCAGAAGACTGGCACGAGGTCCAGCTGTGACCACATCACTGAGCTGATCCTCTTCTGCTCCATCAGGACGCATTGCACCCACTACTTGCTTCCGAGTGCGCGCCGTCAGGATTGGTTGGGTTGCGCGTTTTGAGGTTAATGCACCGTGAAAATACCCCTACAGATCCTCCAGAAGACCGACAACATCAACTTAGGAGACATCCGAGTCTGTCTCCACTGATGAATTCTTGTGGGTTTCGCTCATTGGCGCATCTCTCCGCAGGACCCGGTGCTCCCACTCCGTCGCCAAAGCGTCCGTTGTTGGTGATGTAAGGCTTTCCGACTCAGCGCTCACTCCAAAACTGTTACCAGTGTTGCATCTTCTCCCAGAGCATGGGATCCATCAGTTTTTAAAGGTAAGAAATCTGTCGTAACTCACATATTAGTGCGAAACAGACGCTACTTGAGCACATTTGGCTGTTTTTACGCATGGTGGTCGTCAGTTCAGACACTTAAAAGATGAATTTATTCATCTTTTGGAAAACTCCCTGAGCTAAACACGTTCGTTTGAAAATTTCTTGAACTGCTGACACTAATCTGTGGTGATCATCTTGCAATAGTACTGTAACAGTGCAGTAAGATAACGCGTCAACATGTCTGCTTGCACCATTAACCACAATGATGTGAGAGTGAGGGTTCTATTGTTGACTCATTACAGAGTCACTGATGTGCTGATTAGTTTGCACTTGAAAAACAGTACATGCAGCTGTTTAGACCTGCAGAAGACCGGTGTTGCATCTGACAGCTGTCCAGTATATCTTCTACTGTAGTTGATCACTGTTAATACCATATCAAGAAAACACGGGTGGAAGCAGCAGCTCATTGTTTTGTTAGATTTTCCAAGTGGGTTCATCTACACAGCTCATAACAACCAAAAGAGTTGGTGGCTATTGAGGTTTAAATATTAAAATCCATCATCTTTATTGGTACTGTTAGGTCTTCAGGTGTTTAGTGGAGCTGTAGCAACACCAAATACCTTCAACATTGCAGTCATTTTAAGTAGAATTAATAGATGCAGACTGATTTTCATGGAGCATCACAGAACCCAGGAGAGGAGGAAGGAAGTATAGCTGTTCCTAAAATTAGATTCAGGGAGTGTCTGGACATTTTGTTTTGATCCCGCTTTGACTGTTGTAAGAATGATGGTAAACAATAGGCTGTTGACACACAAAGTTATGACTGCAAAGGGGACAGACACAAAAAGATGCCAAAGATCAAGCTTCATTAGAGAGCAGTCAGCCGTGAAACATCTGTCTTCACTGATAGCTTGAGTTGCTTCAATAAAATTGTACTTTCACTGGCTCAAGAATCATGACAGCTAATACTCAGGGCCCACCTGTATGCTGGTATGAATGTTCCATGACTGCTTCAGCCACATTCGAGATGATTATGATGCGGCCTTGACTATTGAGTTACACAAGTGGGAGGTCAGGCTTGTTTTTTTCACTTTATTTTTCTGTCCATCAGCCTTGCATTTATCTGGTCTTTTGTGTGGTTTTATCTGTCTGACTGTGGCTGCGATTACTTGCACTGCGGCATCTTTGCTGCCTTCACCCCAGGCTTATGTGCCCTTGTTTTGGTGACAGAGCAGTGGGATTTGACTTGTAAGCTGTGACTGGCTGCCTTCCTGGATATTTGAAAGCCTTAGCAGCTGTACTTGAACAGCCCACCATGTCTTAGTAAAAGAGAGAAAAGTCTCTGATGTTTTTCAGTGTGGCTGATTTGCCTAGTGCCGCGTGTTACTGTTTAACTCATCCTATTTTGAATAGCATGTAAGCTCGCCTTGTGTGGAATTATTCATCCACATCAGCTCTCGATCCAGAGGAGAACATGCAAAGGAGGCATCAGTTAGACATCATGCAGTTCCCATTCATAAAACAATTAATCCATGTTGTAAGACTCTGACTCATTTGAACATTAACCTCAAAGCAGCCAATGGTCTCTATGATCTTATGACGCTAACAGGTGAAGTGATGCTTGACTTAAAAGATGTAGGCCTGTCAGAAGACAAAATTCAAGATTTTAAGGAAACTTTAGAATCGTATTAAAACCAAGAAGAGATTTGAAAGCCTCTGCATCTATCTTCCTCCTTTCCCTCCCCTGTTGCTGCGGTGCAATTATTTCAGGTCTCTGGAGTGGCTTTCCTTGATATTTAGCATCATTTCTAGCAGCGTCCTTCACCCTCAGCCTGAGCTAGTGTTGTACTTATCGGGAAAGCCAGCCATAATTGGCTTCATTGTGAAAGGCTGCAGCTTTATTCCACGGTTCTAACATCAACAAATCTGCAGGAGGAGGAGAAGGAGGGGAAGGAACAAACTAAAGCTGTACAGAGGGACATGAGGAAGAGGGAAGCAATCAATATACAGAGGAGGGAAATCAAGCAAAGAGAAAATAATTACAGGAGAGCCGACAAGAGCAGCAGCTCAGCTGGGCATCATGTACCTCAGCGAGGGCCCACATCACTGGAGTGCACAGTCTGATGCACTTTCTGCCTCTTTCCCCCATCTATCTATTATCATTAATTCCCTGTGCTAGTGCATTATCTTTTTTTTTTTTTTTTTTTTTCCTGTTTACTCCTTTGTTTCAACTCATTGGCAGTTGTGAGTACATTCCAATACTGTCACATCTATATAATGCATCTTATATTATACTATGGGTTATTATGTTTACTATCCTGTCATTGTTTAGAAAACACTTATATATGCACAATGGCACACCACAGCACCCAGTCTGTACAACTACTGCTGCTTGATGTATTCTGTGGTGATCTACCACTTCATATTATGGATTCTAATGATTACATTATGTTGCAGATCACATTCTTAATAGCAATATTTAGCATTTTTTTCCCCACACGTCATAGAGGCAGGCAGAAAATTTGCATGAGAAGAAAACAAACATGGGAGTGAGCATGACCCAGAATGGGGAAATTTTGAAAAGAGATGGTGTAAATATATCCACACATCAATTTACAGAGCAATTACTACTTCATCATAGTTAGAGTTACTGTGATATTATACCATGAGAGAAACATTTTGCCCAATCCTATACCCCAAAGAAGAACAGGATGCCAGACGTTGTATTGCTTACGGGCATAGTGCAGTGTTCTGCAGTTTGGCAAGTGTTGTCATGTCCTAAAAAAAAGAAAGGTTTAAAATCACAATTAACAATGTGGCTTTCTTACCAACAGCTTTACACTGAGTAAGATTTATGCATTGTTCATGAGCTCACATTAAACTGGTGCTGGGGTGTTGTATTGTGCAGGGAATGCTTTGTCTGTTGTCATTAACTGACTACATTTCTAACCCAACAGTATCTAGCAGATCTTGGCGATATGGCCAAAAATGTAATTTTTGATTTTGTTCAGTGTTTTGGACAATTTATTATTTCAATCAATTCTTTTCTGGCTCCTTGAACTGAGAACTAACCTTGATTCAAAATGCTTTTTCTTTACTAAAACTATATTCCATATCTGACTGGATAAATACATTCGCACCAATATATTTCAAGAAGCAAACGGGTTCCAGCAGGAAAGATCTCCAGAGGATTAATTTTGGTTACAGTTTAGAATTTTTTTAGATTTTCGGTAGGTAAGAGTTACACACTGTTGCAGCAGTAGAAGAACAGAGGAAAGGCATTGGATAACTTAAGAGCAAACATAAGGACTTTTGTAGAAAATCCAAACCAAAACCTCTACATTGAATCAGAAACCATTGTTAATTTCCTGGTACAGTTGGCTAATGTCAACAAACAACACAATACTAACTTCTGATCAGCACACAATCCCTAAAGAGAGATAATAGTTGGCATGCGCTAATAATCTTATATGTTGGCTAGTATAAACTACAATATATTTTACCATGGTGGTATTTGTCGTAATAGTGCATGTGACCTTTCAATAGCTGTTTGCAAAAATGCAATCTTCATAACTCTGAGACATTGCTCTATCTTATTTATATTTCTCTGTCCCCTGGTATCTTTTTTTCTGCATCACCTCTTCAACTCCCTCCCATGAAAAAGGGCACAGACTCTGTCAAATCTCAGTCTGTCATTGCACTCTGCTCTCGTCACCTTTAAAGGCATGGTTAGAACACAGAGGACGGAGCCAGCAGCAGAGGAGAGGGAAACATAAGAGGCGACGGTAACTGGGATGGGAAAGTGTTGGTCTTCAGGTACCATAAATCATGCAGTTGCTGGAATTAAATCAGTTATGGGGAAACACTTGTGGATGGGCATGGTGGGAGGGTGGATCGAAAATCACTGCACAGACATGGCTGCTGTGTCATAGCAAGTGATTACTGAAGGCGGCGAACTCGAAGTGATGGTGATTGCATGTTTATGATGAGTTAAGGTTGTGTAGCCACATATTGTGCTACAGGTGTTGAGCATGTTTCAATTAAGAAAATAATAAAAAAAAAATTCCGCCTGCTCTCTCCCTCACCTGCAGTCTATAAAATGTGCTCATTTTTATTGCTTTGTTTTCATTCTCAGCCTGCTTGCACTCTGTAATTTCTCACGGTTAAATGCTTTACTATGAATACAGGAAATTTTGGGGTTTGTGGGCTGCTCAGGGATGCAAGCTGTTTAAGGGAAGAATACATAAACAGGAACTAGCCGGAGCTAACAGCCTTTAAAGCCTGTAGGGTAATGAACAGGCTGTTTGGGTGAATGTGAAACCTCCAGCATTCACACAAAGCGTGAAAACGACTTCACTATAACTGTTGTATAAAACCACCATATATAGTTCAGTGAGCAGAATTCAGGCAGGCAGGAGGAAATGAAGTGGATAAACACTGTGCACAGAACAAATTAGGCTCCAGATATACACTACTTAGGCTCTACAAACCACAAACACGTCTTAGAAAACCTAAGTTTATATACATTTGAGAATTTCCCTTTGCTTTTGGGTGGATGTTTTGTTGCAAACTTTCTTCATGGTGCTCTGAGCAATGCGAACCTGCTTTGGGATTTGCAAACTGACATGGAGACCTGCCCAGAAATTAACAGTCAGTTGGCTGGATAGTTTCGGTGTTCAGTGTTCACCCAGAGATGAACCCTAATGTGTTCTTGCAAAATGGTAACATGTCACATTTACTCTCTTACACAATACCGTTTGCCATGTGGCTTCACCTTTTACACACTGTAAGCACTGACAATGTGCAACAATGTGTGTGCCAAGGAGAAACTGTCAGAGTGAGGGGGAAAAAAAGATCAAAATATAAGAAAAAAACAGTACAGAGTATTACTTCAAGAACTGAAAACCTACACAGTGTGTGACTAACAAGTTTTAGAAAAAAGTGTGGACATGCTCATACGCCTACCACATTTCACATACCAACACACCCTTCCGGTATTTGTTATGAAGCAAACTTTCACATCTGGTAAAAGGACAGAAGTTTGAGCAGGAAGCCTCAAAACAAAGCAGCAAAAACAGTCTGACACAATGACACATTGTTGTGTTTTGGGAGCAGGAGGTAGATATTAAAACAGCACATGGGTCCTACAGCAGTGCCCACTCTGGCTCGTACGTTAAAGGCTTTTTGTTTGAAGTCTGAAAGTTGAGATGTGAAGAGTGTGCCAGATGTGGAACAGGATGTGTGACTTTTTTAGTTTTGGAGGTCATAATGAAACATTACTCTCAAGCAGCTGTTACGTCCCTGCATAGAGGTTGTGAAATCAACATGTTTTCCACCTCACTTTGCTCCGTTTTGCTGCCTGCACACTTATTTATACAGTATTAATAGCACTGCTTTTCTTTGTTTTTGGTGTAGTTTGCTCTTGTAGAGAAATATTCAATATTATTTTCTGCCTCCTTCGCAAAACAATATCTTTCCATATTTGACTGGGTTAAAGTGAGGTAGAGTACATTCTCTTCCAGCCTCTCAGGCTTTGTCTTTATCTCTTCTTCTCCCATGCCTTCCATCCCTGAGCCCTCCCTCCCAAAGGAGCAACTGTAGCGACTAATCTCAGTTTGCAGCCGGTGCCCCCCCACTGATGTGGCATTCTGCGTGTCCAGGGAAAAGGAAATGTTTCCCTTCCTGCTCTCAGTATCCTGCAGTCTGTAAATAGAGCCTGCCACCAGTCTCTCCGTAGGCCCCTCTGGAGAACTATATCTGTCCCATCATGCAACACCCTTGCTACAACTTCCTGAAGCGAACCAGTTTGTGTTGGGAAACAGATAAGGGTGGCATGTGTGTCTAACGTGTAAGTTTGCATTGTTGTAATTTAACCCATATTTCACTCCTCTTAAGAAGGGGAGGACGGTAAGATAAAATTCCAGTGGTTACTGAACTTTACTAGTACATAAACAATTACCACACATCTATTAGATATTAACCCATAAAGACCCAAAGATCCACTGTTGACCAAAAGCATCTACTGATCTAAACTGTTGATCCATTAAACCTATCAATACATGTAAATAACTGATGTAAAATGCAGTTTGTCGTCTTTTCATGGTCATCAGATTTAATCCATTTGGACGTTCAGAGGCTCTGTCGTTACTGTGGAAACACCATCATCTTTTACAACGTTGATTCACCAGTAAAACCCATGGAGTTGGATCAGTGACAGTGGAGGGAGACACTTGGTTTATGTTCAGTTAATGATATACTGTATTTTTAAATCACTTTTTCTTCAGTTTTTTCTGTTTTGATTTGATAACTTTTGACTTTACCCTGAGCTTTTATGAACATCTACATGATCTATGAATTAAACTTAAGAAAATACATGATTTTCACTGGAAAAATGCAAAATTCAGAGGATAATATTATAATATATGGTGATAAATCTCTTAGGAAAGGTTAAATAGAGAGAAAAATTCATTTGGGAACTGACACAAAAGTCACACTAGGTCCTTATGGGTTAAAATATGCTTTGCTGAAAATCTGAAGCTAAAACCCACATGTCCATTCAGTGATTTTACTGAAAGTGTTTTTTTTAATTAATTTATTTTTTTATTGATGCTCACTGTATTCAACATCTTATTATTTTTAATGCTTTTAAAACAGTTCTTCAAGTAGATATTAAGAACATAACAAATGAAACAAACATACAAACAAAAAAGAACATACATCTGAACAAAATAAAGCAGGAAAAATAGGGGAGGGGAATGCTGCAATATTTACACTTGTTTATACATGTTTACCCATAAAGTTGGAATATAATGTTTTTACCTCTTCTCATGAAATGATTATGACAATATGATTTATTCTTGATAAAGTGTAACTGGGATTCTAATCATTATACCTGGTCAAAGGTGATTACTGATGTGTATAAATAGGAATAAAGAGAAGAATGTGTCTTAAAACAGAATTACTCCAACTTTATGAGAGAAGGTGTATTTGATTATTGTGTCTGTACCATCTTTGTTCAGAGGTCCTTTATTCTTCAGGTGAAATGAAGTATATTTCCTCTACTATGTCCAGCAAATGTTTTAGTATTCAAGGGTCACATTTCACCCAGTCCCTTATGATGGTCTTTTGATATGCCAGGATTAAGATTCAGAGGTAAATTCTGAATTGTGTCTTTTGAGTATTAGTCCAAAATACATAATCCTTTGGGAGTTTTTAGTTAAAAAATTTCTCCAACTTCTGAAAAATACCGCCCCAAAAATAACACATTTTCACACGACCACGTAAATGAGAGTGACTGGCATCCATGTGCCCACACTGTCTCTGGCATTGTGTTTAGTTTACTCACCATCTTATTAGACCTGCAAAACTTTGCTCACAACCCTGAAACACAGACTGTTGAGGCAGTCCTAAAGCCATTAGTACATATATGTGTGTGTGTGTGTGTGTTTGAAACATGTATGTATTGAAAATAATCCCAGAGTGGGAGCTGCACAACAACAGCCTTTCCATTAGTGTCCCCACAAATGTCAGATTCTCTGAGGCAGAAAAAGAAAGAAGTATGTGTTTTACTCTTTATCTGATTGCTTATCAGAATGAATCTTTCATGACTCATGACCGCTATCCATGAAAACATCAATCAAGCCTGTTTCACACAAATGCCATAGGGTATAAAAGGGTATAAAACTAAATCACAGGATGCAGACAGCGAATTAGCTTGGGGTATTTACTAGCATGGGAATGAGCCCATTACGAGAATGTCAATAGCTGGATGGATGTCATTATCTGTGTGTTTATCTGTGTCTCATCATCGATCAGTTCTAAGACATGAAAAGGCACGGGAGCTTTATCCATTAAGCTAGTTTGCCAAAAAAAAAAAAAAAGTGTAGGGTTCGTAGGAATATCCTTGATTTAGGGGAAAAAAAGCTAAATTATCTAATTTACTGAAACAAAAATAAATATTTGCTTCTGATAGGTTGTAAACAACAGTTAGACGGACATTTAGATGAGAAGTGATTTGAAATGAGTTGTTTTGTGCTGTTAAATGATTATGCAGATCATAACTCTAAAAAGTTGCACCATTTATTAACATTATTTTATCAGAAAAATCATTAAATTGTGATTTTGGATGAATAATCATGTCTGCTTTTACTGATTTATAGCATTGGTTGTAATGACTTTAAAAGTAAAACTAAGTAATTTGTGTAGGAAGTGTTCTAAAGCCATTTTGGGGTTGTTCATTACTGAAAAGCAAAAATGAGGAAGGACCGCAGTGAGAAAGTGGCTGTCCACATCTTGCCAGAGGATGTGACCTTTTCATTTCACTAAACCAGAAGCGCACTGCAGATTCTCTGTGACCAGGATTGACCAGGCACCTGTCTACTTCCCTTAATCCCTGCTGTGCCGTATTCCACCCCCTAATCTACCTGATCGATAGCTCTGGATCGCCGTCACCAGGCAACCAAGAATGACACCAAAGCCCTCACAGGGTGGACCACCTAACAATCAATCATCCGATTAACAGCAATAGAAACTGTCTAACACTTGAAACTGCTGGGAAAACACAAAAATAACAGGACACAAGAGAAGCTTGTTAAGGATAAACTCATAAAAGCAGACAGATAATTGTCCTCTGGGTTGTGAGAAAGGGTTTCTGTGGGATGATAAATTCAGAAAGATAGGAAGATGGTATCATCACCAAGATGGGCACAGGCTGTGCTAGAGCTTCAAATGAAATTCATTTTAAAGCAGGCAGCCTTTGCACACCTTGGGTGACACTGGAAAAAAATCCTTCTTTTTTTAGTTCCTGTACGTTACCTCTGAGGTTAGAGCATGTGTGACTCATCAGGAAGGGGTGGATAGTTGGTCCTTGCATTGGCATAGACTGTATACTGAGGACAGACTGTTCTGGGTGCTGCAAGAAGCTTAAGTGCAAAAATACAGAAGTGAAATAGATGCCATTTTTGTCACAGAGAAATCCATTCATCAGGGACTGAGATGGTTCTCATGACTGTTGTTGTGTGGCTGTAATCGGCTCTCAAGGCCACTTTGAGATGACGTGTGAGAGATCAAATGTGTTCTGAACTGTATTTCATTCAGAAATCTTATCTTTTATACAGCAGTGTCAGATTTCAGATTTGATGTTCTTTTTTTGAGGTTTCATATTCGCCAAGCTGCTCTGTGGTTTTGACTTACTTCTTGTTATCACTACTTATCTGTAGTTGTTTTTAGTATACCTTACAAACTGCAGTGTGTGGTCAAGCAGCAGTCATATGGTTTCACTGTAATGATGTCTAATCTGTGAAAACTCCTCAGGTTTGCACTGTTTTTCCTTGTGGCTTTCACTCACTCTTACTCTGTGTTGTTTTACTCATGATTGATGCTGTAGTGTTCTGTTTCCCCCTCTCTCCGTCTTTTCCACAAAATGTGTGTGGCTTAGACAGCTTGTGAAGCCTGTAATTGAGTGTGTCCGCCCACTGTGTTGCAGCAGAGACAGTGCAGTGGAAGGCTTCATTGTGTCAAGCACAATAGATACGTACACATACTCATCAGACCCTTCTTGCAACACACTGAACCACAATATTTGAGGGCCATTAGTAGATAAATAAGCGGGTGTCTGGTATGTGTGGATTGAGTGATCTGACTTTGTCAATGGAGAAGCTCCACAGTTTTACCTTTACACCTATCAGCAGTGAGGAAAAATATCCTTTGGCCTTTTTTTAATCTACTTTTAGCTCTAGCAGCTTGAGTCCCAGTCTATATGGAAGATAAGCACTCTTACCTCGTCACACATAATAAATGCATGTAGGATTATAGCAGAAGTGTTTATCTTGAGGCTTTTCTTTTCTTAAACCACATTTCTCTTGGAGAAAACATGTTTGTAGCACATGCGCTTTGTGCACAGAGGTGTGTGCATATAGTGTCAAAGGGACCTCAGATTAAACTGTGGTTACCATGGTTTCCCATTCACAGAAAAAACTATCACTATGTATATAGACGTGGTCCAAATTGTTGGTACCCCTCTGTTAATGAAAGAAAAACCCACAGTGGTCACAGAAATAACATGAATCTGACAAAAGTAATAATAAATAAAAATTCCATGAAAATTAATCAATTAAAATCAGACATTGCTTTTGAATTGTGGTTCAACAGAATTATTTTAAAAAACAAACTCATGAAACAGGCCTGGACAA
>JAPQRP010000012.1:6279318-6305581 GCA_037367295.1 Apogon hyalosoma | reverse complement strand
TTTTATTTATTATTACTTTTGTCAGATTCAAGTTATTTCTGTGACCATTGTGGGTTTTTCTTTCATTAACAGAGGGGAACCAACAATTTGGACCACGTGTGTAACACTGCTGGAGTGCCTTAAATACTTCATATTCTTGCGCTATATTGCTTGTCGGAGGTGTCACAAACAGATTATAACTTGTGGTTTCCTGTTCAGTGTATTTTTGGCTGCCTGTCTTTTTTTTTTTTTTTTTAAACAAGCCATGAGGTTGTTACCCTAGAGCAGGTTGAATTGTTCACAGCTGTTAAATTCTACCTCCAAAATGACCTAATTTGTTCCTTAAATTTGCATCAGTGCAACATATGTCTCAGGGTTAGAAGAACAGTTGTGGTAGTGTAAGTGTAAATTAGAGTTCAAATGTTATAGAAGTCTCAAGACAAATACAACTAATGCCAGTACTTGAATGGGAGATACTATATTTATTCCCTATATAATGTGAAATCTCTATAATCTGAGTACAGACAAGCATGTTTACAATGTTAAATAGGACACGAGTAATTTTATGTCCATTGTGGACTGGTCAAGTATGCTGATTGAAGTTAAATTGAGCGCACAATATCAATTATTTTCACAATTAATCTAATAGTTGTTCAGTCATTTGACGTTCTCTGTGTTTTACTTGGCCCACAAACCAATTGCATTCATTTTAATGTCATAGATGAGTAAAGAAACCAGAATTTTTTTTTCTTCTGAACAATTATTCATACAAGCGCATTTATTTACTCATCACAAGCTTGTGTTTTGTTGGCTATATTCCAAATGATAGAGATACAGATAAACTAGTCAACCTCAGGGGGAAATTAATTTTTAAGCCTTTTTTGCTCAATATATTCCGAGATTAAATAAAGCTAATACCACTGCTGCTACTATTATTACTATTACTATTACTACTACCACTGCTACTACTACTAATACTAGAAATAATAATAATAATGATAGATTGTCAAAACAGCTCACAATTAATGTAATAATAGTCATTGTGGCTCTAGCATTAAAAAATATAAAAAGCTTGTCAAATGCTTTGACACTGTAAATAAATCTTGAGCAGACTTTAAAGAAATGTCCAGTCTATTGTTAATATGTTTATCACTGTTGTGTAAAAGTAAGTTGGCTAAAAAGTTTTAGCACTGGTGCAAAGTTGAGAGGTCTCTACACCATTTAGACTTTAATGAGACTTCCAAATTTCCCCGAGTCTTGTGCCAGTTACATTTCAGTGCAGCCTTTTTAGATTGACACCTTGAATACATTAGGTCAAATCAATTCGTCATTGTGCTGATGGGATGACAGTGATAGGCAGGTATTCCAATTAAAACCAAGTAGAAAACAACTTAGCATCATGCCAGTCATAAGTACGGGGTAAACAGTCCCTGATTAGCTCAGTCTCCACAGTGAGGAGAAGGATACACAATAAGTGACCGCACAGCTCTTCTGAGCGTGCAGCAGCATCCTCCTAGAGTTCTGTTTTCACTGTCTCTGCTTCATAATTGCCCTTTTTTGCTCAGATTCAAGCTTTCGTTTCATCTTCTTTTCTTTTTTGTTTAGTAAGAGGCACGGGACTCAAGCCAGACACTGCTAAACAAGGGAAACGACAGAGAAGAAAGGAGCGATGGAGTCAGTATTATCAGAACAGTCGGCCACAGTGGACGACCTGGTGGAGGCGTGCATCCAAGCCTTTGGTAGGTCATTCATTTCCTTATGTGAAGTTATGAATTTATGTTACTCTATCTGAGTGTGATTTCATCAGTTTATATTCAGGAAATGAAATGATGTTAAAAATAAAAAACACTTAGTGCACAGTTCTATGTGACAAGCTGTTATCAAGTCACACCCTGACAACCGAAATAGATTTTCACCAACTCATAGTATGTGGCACTTGTACTGTGACTGTGATTACGATTTCTGCCTGTCTAATGATGATTGATGTCCTGCTCCTGTTGCAGATGAAAAGGGCACTTTGAAGGATGTCCCATTGGTCCGCATGTTCCTCATGATGCACCCTTGGTACATCCCTTCAACCGACATGGCTAAGAAACTAGTATTAAAGTATCCTTCTCTTGTGATTTCTGCTGCCTGGGATATGCTCTTTGTGCTGAGGGTGTTTGTCTCTGAAGATGCCAAAAGAGACTATATGAAGACCAGGTCCTTTTGTAGGGCTTCAGGGCAATAGTTTTTAGTCTGTGTCCGTGGTGGAAAACATTTAGACCCTTTACTTAAAGGGTTCATATTTTGCTAAACCCGCTTTTATTAGTCTTTGGTTCATTTATTTGTGTATTTGGACCCTAATAGTTCATTCAGTTTGAATTTGAACCCTCCAGGTGCTGCAAAACTGTCTTTTATTCTTTCCGGCAAAAATCGAGTGGATTTCTACAACCCGTTTAAATTCCTTCTTAATTTGTGACGTTTTATAACTAGTTACATCGCGACGTTTGCACATATAAGGTCAAGACTTCCGACGAACATTTCTCCAAGTACAACATAATTGTTTATCAGAAGCAGTGGTTGTAGTCCATACTGAAAATATGTCCAAACTTTGAGCAGATTACCTAAAGTAAATGTTCAGTTGTTGGTTGTATTAACAAACTCAAGTGACTGAACGGGACCGAGCACACAGTCAACAACCTGGAGGGGGTGGGGTCATTTGCATTTAAAGGGCCAGCGCTCAAAACAACCTTTCTGGTGTCATTACTCAAAAATAGGGTTGAAGATGGACCTGTGGAGTTGAAGTATGAAGAAATCAGACCCAAGCAGATCATCTACCGTTTCTGTAGACCACAGGGAAATGTTTTAAAATGCATAATTCCATTTAAAAATATAAAATATCACTCCTTTAAGTAAAAGCATAATTCTACACTGTGAAAATACTCCACTATGAGTAAATGTTCTGCTTTCAAAAGTAAAAGCCTCAATAATTTTCACTAAAATATAGATAAAAGATGAAAACTCAAAACATTTTTTATCTCTTAAATGGTTTCTCATATATTTTATTATTAGATATAACGTATGGATTCATTTTACTACCAAAAATGCCTACGGTAAAGCTCACTTGAGCAACATTATAAAATGTTGGACAGTTTAATCCATGGTGATGCGTCATGTTGTATAAAATCGTAATCATCCTGTGAGAATCAAGTATCTTTAAAAAGCCAACTTTACAACATTAGGATGTATTTTCTAGCAAATTCAAGAGTTATTTAAAGAGTAGGAGAATTATTTAAGCTATAAATAAACATTTCATTCTTGTACATGTACTATACTGTACAACTGTTATATGAAAAGTCACTAAATTTGCCTCTGAAATTCAATGTAAATAGTGCTTGAGTGCAGCATTGAGTAAAACTACTCTGTACTATTGGTCTGTGTTGTGTTAGATATGTTCATTCCTAATTAGACTTGTCTTGGTGGAGTTAGTTAAAGTGTGCAGACAGTTGCAGCAGGTTTCTCCTTGACTTGTGCATCAGATCTCAAGAGGAGAGCTGCACTGCTGAGTGCCGAACAAAGATATGCCATCTTGTCAAGTAATAAGCTGTCATTCATTCTTTTACCACTCTGGGTACTCCTGTTTTCTGAACTTTGATCACGGAATCTGTCATCTTCCTTCTCTTTATGAGCCTCCTTATGTTTCTCTGTATCCTGTGATGTCCTTGACTTTATGTGTTCCTGCGTGAATATTTGACATTAATGACATCATATGGAATCTGATGCTTTTGTATAGATGTAAACAACTGTACTCCTGCCGCCTTCCCCATCTTTCTATAGTTTTGTCAGTGTTTTTCATCACCATTCTGCCTTTTTATCCCTTTGTTCTTCCTTCCAGGTACTGGATCTCGGAGTTTCCAGCTGAGTTCAATCTGAGCCCGGAGCTGGCGGACCAGATCAAAGACTTTAAAGACCTCTTGACCACCGAGGGCAATGAAAGCCAGAGTCAGCTCATTGACATCGACAGTGTGTGAGTGAACAACTGCAGAATGGTATTTTCTGGGCGTGTTACTGACAGTGTGACCAAATGTCCATTCGTGGGTGTTTATGCTCTTTTATTGCCTGTTCTCAGACATTGCTGAACTGTGCTATGCAGGGTCAGTGACTTCTTTTCCCATAAAAGCCATTTCTGTGAATTTGACCTCAACTTCCTTTCAGTGCTCCATGAGGAGAAGTCTCTATAGAGTAAATTTGTGACCATTCCAGAGATTAGCTTCACATTTCTAACATTCTAGTAGTTTTAGTGTCTTTTTATCTTTAATATCACTCATGTTTTATAGGGATTATGATATTTTTTATGTGGAAATTATATAATGGCATGATTGTTCTAATATTTCTTATATATCCAAGAGTATTATCTATGTAGCTCTAATCTGATACAAATCTCTAAAGCTATAATGTGTAATGACTCTGCCTGGCAATTTTATATACTTTATCTTCCCTCTCAGGCCATCATATAAATGGAAGCGACAGGTAACTCAGCGGGTCCCATCTGTGTCCAAGAAGAGGAAAATGTCCCTGCTGTTCGACCACTTAGACTCATGTGAACTGGCTGAACACCTCACCTTCCTCGAGTACAAATCCTTCTGCAAGATCCTGGTTAGTTTAACAACCATCATTAAAATCATACCTAATGTTTACAGCTTTAAGTCCATGAAATTCTCGAGTAATTTAATGTTAAGATGCCAGAAACTCATTATAGTTGCTAAGCAATGGTGGCTAAAATCTACTTTTACTGGCAGTAATTATATTTGTTGTCTGGAACTGTTTTGCTTTTAGCTTTTTTTTGGGAAGCAAATGCAATGACTGGGTTTGTGCTGTTTTTTAAACCCAAGGTTTTTTTTTAGATAATTTATGCTTTATTCAGGCTTGACAGTAGTGGTAAAAGGGGGCAGTGGTAGTGAGGATTTGCTTTGTTTTGCTTCTAATAGAGGATAAAACATTGGACAGAACAGCCCATAATGTAGCACACTGGTTGACCTTTTAACTGAAATAAATCTTTATTTCCTCAAGGCTGCTCTTGTTATGTCCCTCATCTCCAAAGCGGCAGAATGACACTCATAATGAATGGAGCATTTTCTGAAAGATACCAGGATGTGAGCATGTTGTAATTTAATTCTAGATGAAGGAAATATAATGCCCCCTTCCTCATTTTAGTTCCAGGACTACCACAGCTTTGTGATGCATGGCTGCACAGTAGATAACCCCATCCTGGAGCGTTTCATCACCCTCTTCAACAGCGTCTCCCAGTGGATTCAGCTTATGGTGCTCAGCAAGCCCACCGCCCAGCAGAGAGCTGTCGTCATCTCCCACTTCATTCGAGTGGCACAGGTCTGTCCATTGAGCCCATTAAGACACTTTAGCACAAAGGTTTTAACAATAAGAACTTGTTGAAGAGGTCTTGAGGCTGGTTGTTGGGTTCACAGTGAATGGGAGATGGTTGTCACAAAGAATAAGGAGAAGGAATACATTGAATTTATTAACCCATAAAGACCCAGTGCTACTTTTGTGGCAGTTCTGAAATAATTTTTTTCTTTTGAGTGAACCTTTCTTAGGTGATTTATCCCTGTTTATTATAATATTGTCCTCTGTATTTTGCATTTTTTCCAGTGAAAATCAGGTGTTTTCCTATATTTAATTTACTGATCATGTCCTTTGATCGAATGAGTTTCCTCCATAGGGTGGCTGGGCACACCCTTAGGTATAGGGTGAGGAGCTCAGTCACCAGGGAGAAGCTCGGAGTCCAGCCGCTGCTCCTCCACATTGAGAGGGGCCAGCTGAGGTGGCTCAGGCATCTGTTTCGGATGCCTCCTTAACGCCTCCCTGGGGAGGTGTTCTGGGCATGTCCCGCCGGGAGGAGGCCTCGGGGAAGACCTAGGACACGCTGGAGAGACTATGTCTCTCGGCTGGCCTGGGAATGCCTTGGGGTCCCCCTAGAAAAGCTAGAGGAGGAGTCTGGGGAGAGGGGAGTCTGGGCATCCCTGCTTAGACTGTTGCCTCCATGACCCGGCCCCGGATAAGCGGAAGAAAATGGATGGATGGTCCTAAAAAAAAACTGAGAAAACTCAAGAAAAAGTGATTTTGTCGGTAAAATCTGTCTTTAAGTGATCATAAACCAAGTGTGTCCATCCACTATCACTGATCCAACTCCATGGGTTTTACTGGTGAATCAGTGTTGTAGAAAATGATGGTGTTTCCACAGTAACTATGGAGCCTCTGAACGTCCAAATGGATCATATCTGATGACCCTGAAAAGATGACAAACTGTATTATACGCCAATTATTTACATGTATTGATAGGATTAGTGGATCAACAGGTACTGAACAGTTTAGGTCAGTAGATGGTTTTGGTCACTGGTGTATATTTGGGTCTTCATGGGTTAAACTGAAAGATGTTGAGAGAAGGAAAACTAACTGTTGAGCATCAGCAAAGATCATATCCCATTAGGTATCATCACCCATCTTAAGATGAATTGTTGTGTAAAGGTTGTGGGGGTGTTAGCTTATATAAATGCCTACTAGGAGCCTTTTAACACTGCTGTCAGGGGAAAACTTAATATGTCCACAATGTTAACATTTTAGGAATTAAAACCAACAGCCTGGTTATAGCTGTGAGATGATGCATTATTCATATTACACAGAAGCTTTTATGGGCCCAAGGGGCAGTAATAACTCCTCTAAATCTTAATCATGAGAAAAAGGAAAAGAAATCACATCTTTGTTTGCAGAATATTTACTTCCCTTTCATTTCAAAGTATGCCCGGCTTTTATGAAAGGAAACTCTCAGGTGAATTAGAAATCTCAGTCAGGGAATGTAACATGACAAGGAATCTAGGAATCTGTCTGTTGGTAAATCTACTAAGGGTTACTCTTACAAACGTAATATTCTGGTACCTAGACAAAGCTACATATTTCCTATAGAAAGTATTCCACACTCTGACCTCTTGAACTTTGCAAATAGTAATTATTTCCAGATTAGAGCCCGACTGATTAATCGGCCGACCTATTAATTGGGCTGATTATAGCGTATAACATCAGCCAATATGTAGTCAATTTATGAACTTTTTTGCTGCTCCTGTGTGTGTGCGCTGCCTGGAGAATTAGAGGAATATTAAAGTGTGTCGGTTTCACTTTCACTTCCGCTTCAAGAATCTTGCTATCACACATGCACACACAATCACAGAATTATGGACCGCTACCAACCCCCCCCCCCCCTTTTGTGCTCCGTCAGGGATGGACCACTAATCCTCATGCTCCAAATCTCCAATCAGAAACAACTTAGGACTCACCTAATTCACTTTGCACATGCTCAGTTTAGTCCTTAGTCCACATGGGAAGTTGCAGTACCATGAAACAGACGTGTCAAAATTTGTGAGGGAAAACATAATTTTGTGGTTAGTAATATTTTATGCTCTAATTATTTCTGTGATTCCATAGCTTGCTTTGTAGTTGGACTCATTACATTTTAAAGAATGATTAACCAAACAATTTTTGTCACTAATAAAATATAGACTCACATCTTTTTCAAAAGTCTGCTCTCCCTAGCATAAAAACAACCACATCTACAACAGATGGTTTCCCACGGGTCACATACTAGTCTAATATAAGACTATTATACAGCGTATTAAAGCTGTGTCAATTACCTTTGTGAGATAAACAAAGATTTATGCAACTGTTAATCCACATGCCCACAATTACCTAATATAAGATTATTATATCCTGTGTAGATCAATGTTCTTATTTCATATATCAGCCAATATATCGGTTATCGGCCAATATCAGATATCAGCAAATATTGGATATAGGCTTTTTTTAGCCCCCAATATTGGTATCGGCATCAGCCCAAAAAATTGCATATCAATCGGGCTCTAATCCAGATGTGAATAATTTCAAGTGCAGCACAAAGCAGTAATGAAGATTAGACCATCATTTATGTCTAACTTTCATTTATCAGCTAATCATCTAGGGCCATTTACAAGTCAAAACAGTAGCTGTAGCTCAGGAGGTAGAGTGTGTAGAGTGGGTCGTCCAATAACCAGAGGGTTAGTTTGAATCCTGCTCTGTCCTAGTCATGTGCTGTTGTGCCCTTGGGTAAGACACTTCACCCACTTTGCCTCCCTTGTCACACACACTTATGTGTATGAATGTTTGGTGTTGGTCAGAGGGACTGTTTGGTGTGGATTGGCAGCCACGCTTCTGTCAGATACAGATCAGTGGATACAGATGTAGTTTACCACCACTAGTGTATGAGTGAGTGAGTGAGTGAGTGAGTGAGTGAGTGAGTGAGTGAGTGAGTAATGGATCAGTAATGTAAAGTGCTTTGGGTGCCTTGAAAAGAGCAATAGAAATCCAATCCATTATTATTATTACAATCTTAATCTTAACTTAATCTAGTTCTTTCCCATCAATTCCCAAACAAAACTGTCAGATGGCTTCTTTCTATGATTCTCTGATCCCACTGTGGGAAGATTATGATCTATTTATGGCAGAAAATATTATTTAACCAGCTTTCTGGCCTTCATTGTAATCAGTATAATTTTGTTTTGACGTTATCATTTACAGCCAGACATTCATGGTTTTCTCTCTGTGTGTATCTTGTGTCTCTATGATCATAGATTCAGTCGACATAAAAAAAAAAAAAACCTGAAATGAGATGTGAAGTCATCTTCATACTTCATTCATGTCTACTTCTGCATTGTTTTTGTCATCACAAGATAGCTCTTTTACTCCTGTTTTTCCATTTGTATCCTTCTTTTTGTGTAGAGAAGATCAGGAGTTGCTCATAATTTATTTAACAGGGTTTTAGCAGGTCTCCCCACCTTCTGTCAGAGCGCTCCAGGACCTCAGCAGGGATCTTACCAGTGGAGCACAGTATTTCACCCTCCTTGATACTGAAAACTTGGATACTTCCCATTGTTTTGTGAAGTTATGACGGTTTAGTTGTGAAGGTAGATGTATTTTCATGAAAACACAGCTAAGAATGACCTTCTCTACAAATATCCCCCACTGTCAGCAGCTGTGCATCATCTCCTGCTCCTTTGTGCATCTTTTAGAATATTTTTATAGCTACATTGTGTTTATTCCTGGAGGGCAAACTTGAGTGCAACTTTATTTGACATTTTTAGATTTGAACACTGAATCTCAGCAGCTCTTTTTATCTAGTCTGGGCAAATAAAATAAGATAAATGAATAACATTTTCTACAGTTGACAGAAGAAAAAAAAAAAAATCCAAAAAGCTTTAAATATACTGTAGGTGTGTAACATTTTTAACTATTACCATCCTTAAATGTTGTCCTCATTGCTTTTTGAGCACCATTAACTTAATTTAGGTGAAGAAAGAAAAAACAAGGCTTATGCTGTCAGGGGCAGACAGCCAGGGTAGATCCCCGAAATAAATCTATCCACAATAATTGTTAGACAATCGATATGAACTCAGTTTGAGCTACATCGACCTGATAGTGGCAGAATAATGGTCAGAGAACCAATTTTCCCCACAAAACTCCACCTAGTGAATAAAAATGACACCATATGAACTCTGGAAGGTAGCCAGAAAATGGACATTTGTAAGACAATCAATACGAACCTAATTTAATCTCAATCGGCCTATTATTGCTTGATATATGGCCAAAAAACTGATTGTCAACTAAAGCGCTCCCATTTGGATGGCTAATAATACTCATGGTGAAGCTGAAATCGATAGGGTTCTTCCACTAGGGGTCCCCTATGTTAGTTATCAAGGGAGAAGAAATCCAACCAAATCTGTCCTAGTTATGGTGTTCACATGAAAGATATCTGGCGGCGGTGGTCAGGGTAAAACTATTATATCCCCAAAACTCGATTTCGGGGATATAAATAGTATTATGTTTCAAGTTCTGAATGGATTGTGTACATGAATATTTGGACAAATATAGACGCAACCAACTGACTCCACTCATGCTGCAAATGTCTTTGTCAGTTCTTCACTAATTTGAAATGATTTACACTTTGGTATTCAAGAAATGTAACCCAGTGTGAGCACACGCAGGGACAAAAATTATGTTCAAGCTGATTTCAGATGTATTCAGAGGCAGCACAGAAGGTAGCCATGACATACTTGACATTTCCCAGATCTTCCCTCAGGGTGCGCTGGATGTGTCCCATTTCAGCCTCCTACTGGGAGCACATTACATCCATCTCACATTCAGACTGGTTTTTTTTTACTTTACTGCAAAAATGCTTGTCATCAGAAGTAGAAAAATTAACTTTTCATGTCTATTTCACTTTCATTTCACCAAATGTTCCGTGTGCATGTGCCTTTTTGAATATTAGTAACTGCACTACAATGCCAATCAGCTGTATGATAACATTTTGTTGACAAGAGGATGAACTCGACCTCGTGGCCCTATCGTACAAACAATATTTATTCTACACCCAGAGGAAAGATCTGGCATGTTGACAATGATACCTTTTCTAGGACTCGCTGTTGGACACATGCACATGTAGTTGTAGTTCAGCCAATCTGACTCTCCACATTGCCGGGCTGCTTTCCACGCTGCTTTGCCTGAATCGATTCCAAAGGGTGTTTGAACTGAATCAAATGATCTCCTCTGGCTGCCCTCCCACACAGCTGTGACCCTCATTGATTTTTTTAGCAAGATGCCATGCAGGCTCGAGGGCAACGTGGTGCCCTGTAGCGCACCATTCATAAAATGTTATCTTAACTTTGACATAGACTGGTTAGAACATTCAGTAATATCTTGCTCTGCTCAGATAAACTTATTAGATTCCTGTGCATGTGGGCTGCTCACTTTGCAGAGTTTTCCATAAGCTTTGCCTCCAAAGCTTTTGAGTTTCTTTCCATCTAAATCTTTTTTAACCTGCAGACCCTTCTGTCTCTTTCACTCTGGTTAAAATGTTATTTGGCTGTGGTTTACATATTTATGCACTGCCTCCTCTCCCACTTTTTCACCTAATATTTATTCTTGTTCTGTCCACAGAAGCTGCTGCAGTTGCAGAACTTCAACACGCTGATGGCGGTGGTTGGGGGCCTCAGCAACAGCTCCATCTCTCGTCTTAAAGACACTCAGGCCCACATCAGTGCAGAAACCAACAAGGTATCCCTCAGCTATCACTGATTAGTGTCTAGCATCCACTGCCAACACCCAGACAAGTTTTATGTTGCAGGTTGATACACTTATTAACTCATATTTTGTGGTGCACAAATTCACTGTGCAAACTGCCAAATTCTTTATCTGTGCTCATTACACCCACACAGAGGCTTTTTGCAGCTATGAATTCCAGCCATACGACTGGAAAGTTGATTGCAACAGTTGGGGAGGTTTCTGTGTCTTTTCAGTTATATAAGTCCATCTGGAGCAAAGCTTTCTGAATGATTTAGATTCTTCTGAACCAATCTCTTCTGCGAGGTTTGGTTCCTGCCATCTGTCTTCTCATCACCTCCCATTGTCTGCATACCTGTCTCTCTCCTTCTCCTCCCAACCTTTAGGTTTTCAACAGTCTCATTGAACTGGTCACATCATGTGGAAATTACAGTCAATACCGCAAGCGATTCTCAGAGTGCTCGGGCTTCCGTTTCCCTATTCTTGGCGTGCACCTGAAAGACCTGATTGCTGTGCATGTGGCACTGCCAGACTGGGCAGACAAAGAGAAAACACGGGTCAACCTTGCAAAGACCCAACAGCTGTATGCCATCCTTCAGGAACTGGCGCTGATCCAGAACACACCTCCAAATACTGATGCAAACACGGACCTGCTGAACCTGCTTACGGTTAGTGCAAAGACTGGACAGAATGCATATGTGTTGCTTGCAAAAGAAAAAAGGGGTTGTGTGAATAATATTTTAGTGGGAAAACTGCAGGTCCTAAATTGCTGGGTGCTTATTTAAAGCTGTCTGGATAGAGATTGTTATTCATCATGAGCTGCGACAGAGATGGAAATCATTCATCAACCATCTAAGACAGCAGTGAAGTAGGAGGAAAAACTCATGGTGGAAGATGAAAACTTTGTGTCCTGGCAGTGAAAAAGGCAGCCTGTTTGATCCACAGACTTTGTTCTGCAGTGATTTGATTGGCGCCTGGTCAGACAGACTGCACAGGAACAAGATGGGAGAAAACTGCAAACAGACAATGGACAGAGCTTCAAAACTGAGACTTCCTAAGTATTAAAAGAATAACCCTTAAAGGGCTGCAAACTAGATTGAGAAATAAAGAAATGTGCCTCTCTGCCAACTAATTAAAGTACTTTTCATCATCACCATGATATGAACATGGATAATGAACACATTAAAAAAACTCGTCCTGAGAGGCAGTGAAAAACAGATCTTGCATTCACCCTCAGCATTTGAACATGCGACCATTTGACCAATCATATGAAGCCCCAGTGAGCCACAGCTATGCAAGGTTAGGAGGTTTGTTTCACCTCAAATAATTTGTCATCATTGCAGTATTGAAGAAAATACTATAACTCCCTTCATATTTTGTAGGTGTACTGTATCTGCTGAAAGTGGTGACCATGTGTATTACAGCAATATCTATGATGTTAAAAATGACAAATACAATAAGGCAGAGGCAGAGAAAGCTATTTACTGGGTCATTTCATGCCATATAACAGTTGAAAGGTGTTATCAACTGCATAATTATCAGACCACCCCTTGTTTTCTTCAATTTCTTGTTCATTATAATGCCTGGTACAACTAAAGGTACATTTGTCTGGACAAATATAATAACAAAAATAGCTCATAACAGTTTAATTTCAGAGCTGATTTCTATCCATTTTCCATGTTTTCTTGATAATAACCAAAATCACTTCAGTTCTTACATCAATATCTATGGCATTGTACTGACAAAAACAGTGCTTTTATTCATTCCATGTGTTTTTTTTCTGTCTTTTTTTGTCACATGATACATACAGGAGTTAGTACTGGATTGCATAACCATTGTTTCTGATGACTTTTGATGGTCTAATATTTTTTCTGTGACTGTATAACAAATGGAATGAGGATATTCATATCAATCCAAGTGGCTAATTTTGGAATGAGGGTGAATGACTTCATCCATTTGTTTCCATGCACATCCAATTCCATGTCAGTTTAAGGCAGTGGTTCAATTTTTTTCAGTCGGGTCCCCTTCTGGAAGATGAAAAATCTCCAGGCCCCCCTCAACCCCAACAACATTGTAACAGTGGTGCAATTATAACTTTTATTGAAACTAATATTTTAATAATACTTTTTGCTTTATCTTAAATAATTTGTTGTGCAAATTAAAAATAACTTAGATTTTTGTTTGAATAATACATATAAACTCAACAAGACTGCCCCTGAGATAATATTTTTCCAAATAAAAATAGGAAATGCACAATTATCTTACAACTATGACAATAAAGTAACTTTTTTTAGAACAACAAACACATTTTGGTCACAAAAATAAACATTTTAACAGTATCAGTGGCTGCAGTGAGCTTGTTTTCATTACACATCTCAGAACATTAAAGTGCAAACTGTGAAAAAACAGAAACATTACACATTTTTCTTCTCCAAACCTAAACTCTTTGTCTAGTCTAGTGACAGATCACCATGGCAGTAGATTTGTTTGTTGTACGTCCCTAAAATGAGTCCAGGATGCTCCAACACTAAAACATTAGTTCCTCCTGCTACATGTTTGAACCTTAAGAAAAAAACAAAAACACCCCATGCCCCCTCTGGCAAACCTTCATGCCTCCCCTACACACACGTTATGTTATGTTATGTTATTTGGTCAAAGATATATAGAACTGTTTACCTTTAAGATTCCAACAAAGACTCACAGCCATAAAACCTGTGCTTTAACATTTCCTCAATGGAGTTATGTGAACTTTAGATTAGATTATTAACCTACACTTTAACCTCCTGTCTGTTCCTGTCTCCTGATTAAAGACTAAAGGTGGTTTAGCTGCAGATGAAATGACCTAGAAGTAAGAAATTCAGATCAGTGTAAAATGGTTGTGAGAACATTTTGTCTGATATCACATTATTCAACATAATGAATTTTTTCATAGTTTTTATTCATTTATCTGATGATCAGTTGTTTAGCTATGAGGTGTAACTATTCTTCAAAGTGCAAAACTTCATCAGAATATTTTCTGTCTTACTCTTTTCATAGTCTGTACTATATTTACATTAATCACTACTCAACGCCAAGATGGACATCATACCATTTGTCAGAATTACTCATCTTTAAGCACAAACATTTAATGCAGTTACCCCCAATAGAGCAGCATTCTGGAGCAGAATCATAGGATGATTCTTCATCTCACAACATATGTACAGGGAGAGTCGGCTCAATCTGGGAATTCTGAGTGAGACTGATCTTAACTCTGTTGCTGCCTGCATTTCAGCATGAAAGCTAAGGTGGTGTTTTAGCACACTGCACGGTGTAGATAAGAGATTTCCGAATTTGAGCATATGAGCTTTCTGAGTTTAAACAATCCCAAGAGATCAATTAGCTCAATCCTGCTGCAGGCATTCATGTGAGGTTTGAGCTGGCTTGCCTTTTTTTTTTTCCGTGTGAAAATGAAATCTAACGACTTGACAGATTTCTGAGCTGAGGGGCACCACGGAAACTTGCTGGACAAAGTCAATACCTAATTATCTTATGCCGGTGCTTATTGGAGTTTATCTAGTTTCAGTCTTGCTTAGTTCACAGCTGGAAGAGGGGAAAGGAGGTCAGTAAATCAGTAAAAATAATGAAAAGTGGAAGGCATTCCTTTGTAGGGAGCTAAAATAAGCAAACCACACATGCACATCTATCATATTAATCCTCTCTCTCAAATGAAAGGCATTCTATTGAATGATTCTGAACGTGGTGAATCATTTACAGCTAACCTTTGCCCAGACATACTAAAAGCTCCACTAAATCAGACAACCAAACAAGAAGAAAAACCCCTTTTCCTTCCGCACTTACCACTTAAACTCAATAAAAGCCAGGAAACACAATTACGTTAAGAGAATGGCTCTGAGGAAAATAATTTAGGCCAACAATGGATGCAGTGGATGATTACATGTGGCAGTTGGCTCCAATGTGTTAACTGGAGTAAAAATAGAGGTTACTTGCTCACCTGTTGCTATAGTGACTTTACTTAATTCCAGTAATGAACTAATCTGTGAAGTTATTAGTATGTGGCCATAAAGGTTACGGCTTTGGGAACAGGCTAACAAAAGGTAGCAAATGAGAATTAAATGTTTGCAGGATGTTATGTATTTAAGAGAAGGTTGGTACCCTTTACTACAAATCAAGTTTCAGGGAGGAAGACATTGCCTTTGATAATATCTAATATGGTGTGTCACAGTGATCTGATGACCAGTGACTGCAGGTTTATGTGCTCTTTACTCACACTGCCTCTGCTCTGTTCAGGTCTCTCTGGACCAGTATCACACAGAGGAGGAGATCTACCAGATGTCTTTACAGAGAGAGCCTCGCAAGCCAGTGGTGAGAAGCACACTGATATACACTGTCAGTTCCTCAATACACTGCTTTTACAACAGTTCCCAGACTTGGCAGTGATGTTATTTACTTCTGTCCTGGTTTAACTGATGATCCTGGTGTATTTTAGAGCATGGATCCTAGGCTCTCAAACATGTTCAGCTCACAGTTTACAAAAATACATTATGAAATACCACAAAATCTGCACTTTTTTTTACTGACTGAATGTTGAGGTAACCATGACTGACTCTGTTTTCACTGTCTCCAGACTCTACTGTTTGCTCAGAGAATTGTTCATTTGGGGATGTTAATAAAATGTAAAATGTTAGCCTTTCTTTACTGAGTACTCCCCCTACATTCCTCTTCCCATTCTCAAGTGCAGAGCACAGAACAATGCAGGGAAGAAGCATTTTCGTTTACATACTTTGCATTGTTGTGTATTTTCCTCTGCTACTTCATGGCCCACTAAGATTTTTGTATCCCAGTCCTAAACTTGTTAAAGACGGGCTTAGGTAATGCTGTCACATCAGTACAGTCATAGCAAAAGCAACCAAAATGACTGCATGGATGTGATTTAGTCATCAAATAGATGTCATATGCATGTAATTGTTCTTCATAGTTCCTCATAAATACATGCAGAAAAAGTTGCGAAAACAAAATTTGTGTCGCTGCCAAAACTTTTATATTAATGCAGGCTGATAAAGCAATGTATTTATGAACATTTGTGATACATTGCAAAGAACTGCCTGAATCATGATGAATAAAAATAATCCTGTTGCACACTGCAGATTTATCACATCATTCAGGCCTACCGTATATGTAAAGAATTGCCACGAATCCATATTGAAAATCGTTGTCTTCACTCTTGTCTTGAGTCATTTCAATCCACTGTAGCGTCTATTGACTGCAGCTCTGTGCAGCAGTTTCATTTTCCTTTGTTTCTTTGCAAGATGACAGCTTCTGCCTCCCTGGGTTGATATTGATCTCATCATTCTTATTTATTTATTTATTTGTTTATTTATTCAACCATCTTTAGCAGAACTCCAGCCCTCCAACTGCGCCTGATCCCAAGCCCACTATGATTGATGAATGGGCTGTGTCAGTGAAGCCCAACGCTGACCCAACAATCATCAAGAAACACATAGAGAAAATGGTAGAGGTGAGTTTTCAGCACCCGCATTCCTCTTCCACAAGGCTTTAATTTCTGTCCTTTATTTGTGAATATTTATAATAGGAAACACACCATTCCTAGAAATAATCTCAGTATATTTCCATGCTGTGGCACATTTCTGACCATGAATTTGCATTTCAAGTGTCCAGAAATGTTGCTTTTTGGCAACTGCATTTTATTGTGACCCAAGAAATCCATCTTAACTAACTGGAAATTATACTTTTACTGGATTTTTTTCTCAATAATTATTAGTCCTGAAAAGGTCATTTCAAATTCTCTGTTTTGTTTTCTGTGAAAGTGAGGAATTGCATTATTTCAACCTTTTAAAAACATGTCAATCCTGTGACTAACCTTTGCGAACCTCATGTTCAAACAGTCAGTCTTCAAGAACTTTGACACTGACGGCGACGGCCACATCTCCAGGGAAGAATTCGAAGCAATCAGGAACAACTTCCCTTACCTCAGTAAATTTGGAGAACTGGACAAGAATCAGTGAGATTTGTAGATTTTTTCCCCCTGTTGCTGAATCACACAGATAAGATCCTTCCAGTTCATGAACTAAACTGTCAGCTCACTTCTCTGCTGTCGTTTTCCTTCCCATCACAGAGACGGGAAGATCAGCAGAGAAGAGATGATAGACTACTTTATGAAAGCCAGCTCTCTGCTTAACTGCAAGATGGGCTTCATTCACACTTTTACTGAGACCACCTACGTCAAGCCTACATTCTGCGAGCACTGTGCTGGCTTTGTGAGTAAACACCCACTACTCAAATATAAATTATTTGTACCTCCATTACATTCACAACTTGTCCTTGAAAATTACACAAATACTGTTTGTGTCTATATCATTACAGTGATTTATAGACCCCTGTGGCTATCAGGATTGTCTTAAAATAAGATTGATCTGCGCTGTGTTTGTTTTCAAATGCATTGATTTCATGACTGATCCAATCAATGGCACATGTCATAGAATGTCTGTGTGAAAAGGTCAGAGGTCACATGTACTTACAGTGCCATCCCACAACTCTGGACTGCCCCGGCTTCATTATTTATCTCAGCTTTCACCAGCGTTAGCCTCATCTCTCAGAGGCTCCTTCTGCCAGGTCAGGGCAATGCCAATTACTTTGAGCTACAGCCACGCGCTGCTGAAGTCGCATTCTGGGAAATATGGGAGGAAGGTAATTGGGCGAGATGATAACCCTGCTCTGTGGCAGTTTTATGTCTGTGTTGCTGCGTGTGTGTCCTCCGGCCCTTAACGTTCCCCGAAGTCCCCAGAGAGGCCCTCTGTTATTTAGACACAGACAGTGAGTCAGCACTCAGATGTAATGAGAACAGGAGTGAGGCCCTCATATTAAATGCAGATGACATTCCATTCATCTTTGTGTACGGCTAGACACCAGATTGTAATGCTCAATAGAAAGCATGCCATAGATTTCGGTGCTGCTTTCATTAACACTTATTGGACACATTAGGATGCATAGAAACATCTATTTTCAGGGAGGAGCACTGGTATTTTCAAACCATCATGGGAAGGGGGGTGTTAAATAGTGACCATGGAAAGATAAGGACTGTGGCTGCATGTGTCTGTCTTCCTTTGAAAATGTGTGTGGCAGAGGTAGATACTCTAGCCGCTTCCTCTTTTTTCTGCTTCGTGCTTTCCTCTTGGCTGCGGTGCAAAAACAATATTTTCCCGCAGCCCATTTTTCAGCACTTGTCTCAAACACAAGCCGAGCCTGCTGTAAACACTGCAGAGTTCAGTCACCTCCAGTGTCTCACATGCATCTCTATAAGGTTCTGCTATTCTGCCCAAAAACCCCCTTATGGCCTTGTGTCTTAATTAATGGCATAGAGATGAGTTTTATTTAATGCACAGCACTACAGGACACAAAACAGGATGCAAAGTTTGTAGTAAAGTCTCTTGTTTTTAATTTGGATTTAGCTGAATTCTTTCAGAAGTTCATAGTGTTCATAGCACTTCGTTTGGTCGGTGCAGTTATGTCCACATAGTGAACGAGGACTTGTAAACAAACCTCCTGTGGACATGTTTGGGTGGCCTCATTCTGCCCGGTGGCAGAGTTTGCCAGCGAAGGGGCATGTGCCAAAACAAATCTGTTTCCAGTCCCTGTAACCTCAGCTAAACACGATGGATTGGATCAGATGGATGGATTTTCATTCCAATTCACAACAAGTTTCCTCCTCTGATGTCCAAACCAGTTGATGACACATTCAAGACCTAATCAACAGCTGTACAGTCACATGTTGAACCAGGTGGGGGATGTCTGTACTAAAAAAAAGACCTTGGCTTGACTGAAACTACAGAAAGCAGACCAGTATTTTGGAAATCAAGCAAGACTCCGGTCATTTGTTGAGTTAAAATACTATTTCAGGGATTAAATCACAGTATTGGCATCTGGGGTTCATTACAGGTAGTGTCAATGTGGTCTTGGAAAGCCACCAAAACGTACTTTACTTTAAATAACTTGAGAGTTAACTGAAGAGTTGTAGCTGAATGGAAAAGTCTAATGTGAGTCTGAAATGAACAAATGGAACGTGGACGGTTTCCTCTTAATATTAAAAAAGTCATTTTATCTGTCTGCAGCTGCTTACATTTTGTCAGTTTAGCTCAGGAACAAAATGACTGGCAATTCCTGCCCTCAGAGTCTGGACGGGAAAGATAAAATGTTTTTTTAGACAGAATTTGCAACAGGAACAGCAGCACTTTTGCATGTTGTTTACTCGAAGAAAAAAAAAACTCACAGTGAATATTTACTGCAGATTATGTTCTGCTAATGTAGCGCTTCAAAGATTTCATTTTAAATCCAATGAGATCTAATATGTCAGGGTAAGTTTCAACATTCAGGCTGTGTCACACTCAACTTCCTGGATAAAACATAATAAGCATATAAAAGAGATGTCTGTAAAATGGTTCCAAGAGTATTAGAGAGGGTCTGTTTATGTAAATATATCGAAGAGGACATTTCTTAATATTAAATGTGATCCCTGGGTTCTAATAAGCAGCACATTCCCATTACTCTAAATTTGAATTTACACTCTAAATATACGTTCTCATTTTAGTTTAGTGTAATTGCATAGCTTCCTAACAGCATAAAGAAACAGAATATTTGTGTATTTCCTTTTCCTCGTCTGCATTGTATTGTGTTTTACAGTCAACAGAGTCAGTAAAGGTCAGTCAGTGTAGGCAGAGCTGTGATGATAGTTGTGTTTAGATGTTCTCGTAACTGACTTCTCTTTGTTGTGGAGCCTCTGGCTGTGTTTACGGTCTCCCATTGCGTTCGAGGGTATCTTTGTGTGTGTGTGTGATGTGCATCCAGGAGTGTATGTGTGCTCGCATGCATGAATGTAGGTTTATGTGTGTGTGTAGAGGTCAGGATATTTTGTGCCTCTTCAGATGTGCCAGTGCAGTGTGTGATCTCCAGCTCAGCTCTTTCATGTCATTGTTCCCCCACTGGCTGTGCTCTCCCTGCGTCCCGCTTGATCTCGGTCTCCCTCCACCCCCTCTGTCCCGCCAACCTCCTCCCTGTCCCCTTTTCCTCTCCTCCATCTCTCTGCTTCATTGTGCCACTTTTCTTCGTCACATTTCCTCAGGTGTACATCAAGATGTGGACTATACAGGTGTTTAAACTTTCCAGTATGTAACCCATTAGTCACTAATTATGTATACTTTTCTTTACTGCCAACCCTTTTCCAAAACATAAGTTTTTAGATGAATTCTGTACATTTTAGGCAGTTATTGCTTTCCATTTCACAGTTCACTACAGCCCGGAGAGCCTTAAAACCTGCTTAGACAGGCCAATATGAAACATTATTAGAGGTGTTTCCAGTTATTTAACTTCTCAGTAGAGGTGGTGCTTATACATCCAGTAAAATCAATCCCAGGTGACAAAACAATTATGTATGGACATTGGAATAAATTAAATGTGTTATTTAAAGACTGCCTTTATGAAAAGTTCCAAAACTGGTGTGTATCAGTTGTTTTTGGCAATAAAAGAAGAAAAACACTTGAGCTTCAGGAACACCGGTAATGTATCTGAAAGATTTTCTGTAATTTGACTGAGTGCTTTCTATACTTTTTTACACTACCTGACCAAAAAACAACTCCGCACCAACTCCTGGATTTAACTAAGCAAAAACGTTAGATCTCTCTATTGGACAATATTACTGTGATTGATGTTTCAGCTGGAAACAATGCATTTTAACTCTAACTGATGCAGTGAGTAGCTTCTCATTTCTTAAACAACCATCAGTTTTCCGGAGAGCGTAAAGACTGGACAGTGACATTTCATCAGGTTCATCTGGCTTGGGATAGAGTGGTTTAGGGAACGTGAGGCATCATCTTCACACCACAGAGTCCAGACTTGAACCCCATTGAGAATCAATGGGATGTGCTGGAGAAGACTCTTCGTGGCAGTCTGACTGTCCTGTCGTCAAAACAAGATCATGATGAAAAATTAATGCAAGTATGGATGGAAATAAATGTTGTGACATTTACTGTAATGGAAAAAGCTCTAGGTGGCCTAAACAATGCCACAGTGAATGTAATCGAAGCTGAAGGTGATTCGGTGAAAAAATTGTGTGTATAAACATAAAGCACTGTTTGACTTACTATAACATAAGTATTCTAAAAGTGTGTGTCAGTGACGTGAGAACGTTTAGGTGTATCATGAAGGTTGTAACTATATAAAATATGAGGTACTGTACATTTTTTTATCCTTTAAGTTGAGATGTTACAAACAGATGCTTCAGTGTTTGTCTTAATTTTATCTCATGACACATAAAATATGAAATAAGTAGACAATAATTATAGTAAGTGGTATGTGTAACTTTTAGGTGGTTAGCAAAAAGTAGATAAATGAAATAAGTTTAAACAATGACAGTGGATTCTTTAGGGTGAAAATATGGGTTTGAAGTGTGAGAAGGACTGCGTACTATCTGCACCTCTGTTCATTATGTAATCCAATTTCCAAATTTAGTACAGTAGTTGTTCAGTGACTATAGCTGTCCTCTTGCCATGCAGTATGGATATAATGGAATTTCTATTTTAATTAGCCTATTATTCAACCCTTTCTTTGTAATCGTACACCACCGTGACATTTTTAACATACCTCTGCCTGCTACAGAAGTGAAAACATATCCTAATTAACTCTCACCCTTCTCCTGCCCTTTCCCTTCTCTCTGTGTTTTTGTAGATATGGGGTTTTTACAAGCAAGGCTACAAGTGTAAAGGTAAGAGAGCAGTTGAGTGTCATTTTATTCTATGGTGTTGCTGAGAGGTGCATGAATGGTACGACTTCAAAGAATTAGTGATTCTTTTTGAGACCATTGATTCCCAGACACCACAACCCAGTGCTCCCTCTGTAGATAAAAATCCACACAAGGTTGAAGCGCTGAGTAAATGTCATCGACACAGAAAGCCTTGCAAAATATAACACACTTTCAGACTGTGTCTAAACACAAAGCTCTGTTAACTAACAGATGGAAAAGCCATATGAGCTGAGACCACAGTGCACACAATGCACAATTATTTGCCCTTTCAGTGCCTCCAATAGATGAGTGTTTAAGGAAGCTGGTTCATTTCACAAATGTACATACGCACAGGTGAGAAACATCACACCCTCCTGCCGTGATCCTCATGATCATTAGCTCGAAAAACACGCACTCATCTGCCTCCATTTCCCTCAGCGTCTTTACTGCTGGTGGCCTGTTCTGATGCTAAAATTAAGTGGTGATAATGTGCAGACGTTCAGCACACTAAATAACTTACTCTACATATGTTTGCAACCAGATGTCAAGCAAAAATTTCGAAAAGGATGCCAGATTTAAAATGCAAATTGTGTGTTTCCATCTGCTGTAGTCTTTTAAGAAGTGATTAATTAAATCATGAATGAGATATGAATTGGAGAAGTCAGGGTGGGCTGATATTTTACAGGCACATTTTTATTGGCAGGTGTTTAGCAAATTAGTTTTGATTGCTGCTTACACCCCAGGGCTGTGAGTATGTGTGTCCCTCCTGTACCATTTGGTTTTTTTTTTTTATGATTTGCCTGCATAGTTGAATATACCTCCTGTAAATATCTTTTGCTGAAAATAAGCGGAATGCAAATGTTAAAATAGCAGGGGAAGCAGGATGTACATGAACAGTATGCATTTGCCCTTCTTGTTCATCAGATGACATAATTATATCGTGTTATCGCTCATTTTGTTCTTTGAAACCAGGCAGGCTAATTATCAACTTTCTTGCCCACTTTCATTCTCAGCATTATCTGCCTCCTCATTCATTCAGGTTAATTTCAGGTGGGGTAACTAACGCTTATTAAATAGCAGGCAAGTTATCATCAGACAGCTGAGTTGCATAGCAACTGGAGTAATTAATGCTCCTTGGGGCCTTTGAGGTCTTGCGGTCTGTTCCAAGCGGTTCCCACAACGCACTGAACCTTGTGTTTAGGCAGAGAAAAAAAGACAGCTATGTGATTCTTGGCTAATTTATATAATTATTTTTTAATAATAAAGTCTGTTCAGGTTTTCAGTTTAATTTCAGCTCAAGCACCTAATTCCAAGGTGTTATTTTGGCTATGAAAAGTACAATCATACTCACGTGAATGTTGTTGAGACAAGAAAATGGCAGGTGAAAAGACCACGAACATAAACAAACACACAAACAGGTCTTTTTTTTTTTTTTCTCTCACACAAATCTCAGTCTCTCATGCTCTTTAGACTTCCCCATCTCCATTCAACTGTGGAGTGTCTCTGTCATAGCCTCACTGGGACTGTGTGAGTGTTCTGGCTTGTACCAGTGCATTAATGAGACCAGAGGAAGTCAATGAGAGCCCTACAGTCATTCATCCCTATTACCATTGTTGGCCTGTACTTGGAGAAGGAGAGAGCGGCAGGAACATAATTGAAATGAATCACCTAGTGCAGGAACGGAGAGTAGTGAGAACTCTGAGTGTGTGCTGCTGGATGTGCACTTTAACTGTAGGAGTACACTGGAGTAGTGTAGATATGAAGGCTTATGCATATCCTCACATGGTTGTGTGGATGTAGTTTGACGCAACATTAGCATTCTAACTTTTTACATAAAACATAGACTTTATTTGTCATTCCAGATTTTACACCAAAAATTAAATTTGGATGCAGTTGGCTCAGCAGGCAGTATCGATAAATGCAACAGGCACTACACAGTCACGTTGTTTCATATAATCTGACCATCCTCTTGATAGCACAGCAGGTATAGACAGTTGCGGAAAGAATTATTAGCCCACCCTTGTTTTCTTCATTTTCTTGTTCATTTTAATGCCTGGTACAAGTAAAGGTACATTTGTTTGGACAAATATAATGATAACAACAAAAATAGCTCCTAAGAATTTCATCTAAGAGCTGATATCTATTCATTTTCCATGTTTTTTTTTTGATAAAAACCTAAATCACTTCAGTTCTTCCATCAATATCTGTGGCATTGTACTGACAAGAACAGTGCTTTTATTCATTCCTTGTTTTCTTTTCTGTCTGTTTTAGTCACATGATACACACAGGAGTTAGTATTGGATTGCATAACCATTGTTTCTGATGATTTTTGATGGTCTAATCATTTTTTTCTGCAACTGTACATACAGGATAATATATACAGGATAGAATAAATATGCATATAAAAACTGTGTGAAATATAAAAAGCTATGGTTAGTGTTGCACAGTTATATTGCACATTGGAGCAGTCCTCTGTAGGTGGGGGTGGGGGTGTGAGGGAGTAGGGGAGATATTATGTTGAGTTCAGCAATCTTACGGCATGTGGAAGGAGCCTGGCTGTTCTGCTATGAACTCTATGGAACCTCCTACCCAAGGCCAGCAGGGAGAACAGTCCATGATGGGGGTGGGGGTCTTTGATGATGATCTGAACCCTAGTCAGACAGCGTTTCTCTCTCTTTATATTAATATATGAAATTTAAAGCATTTTAACAAGCTCAGTCCATACTTCTATCCATGAAAACTCCCTCTCAAATCTAGAAAATTAAAACAACAAGAAGTGGGAAAATAATTAACTACAGCAAAAAGAAGGACCAAACACACTCAGAACTGCAGTTGGTGTCAGATTTGTTTTCCCACAGTGATAATGGTTCAAGGTCTATATGTTTTTCTAGAAGTCTGAAGAAGCACAGAGTTGCTTGAAACATCACAACTGAAATAAAAGGGAGCTTTATGGGTGTGCAGATTCATGTCTTATGTCTATTACACTGTTGATCTGACACCCAGCACTACAAAAAATGTACATGTTTTGATGCTCTATTCTATTCACACTATGGGACCTTGATAAACAGTGTTTTGGTAAAAGTTATTCGATGATGCTTTTTTTTTATCCAATCCAATCCAATTATCTCAAATTAATGCAAAAACTAAATAAAAATGGAACTAAAGGTAGCCATTTACTCATGAGCAAACTAAAACTGATTATGTAAAAGTAAATAAAACTGAACAGAAATCAAAAAAACAAACGGAAAGGCTAAAACTGAAGTGGAGTTGAATAGTTGATAGTTAAAAAGATTTGAACTTTCTGGGGTGAGTTCAGTCTTTTTAAGTAACTTCAGGTTGACACTGAATATTTCCAAAAACCCTTCTGAGAAATATCCACTCATACATGTCAAAAGAGGGCGTTTTTCTATGGTTTTAAGTAGAAATGAAATTGAGTTTTTTTGTTTTGTTTTTGTTTTTTTTACGTTTTCATGTTTTCTTGCTGCATTATTATTGCCCATCTCCTTTTAGACTCTCCCCGGTTGACAGAGTTGTTGTCAGGCACACTTGCCCTCACTGTTTGTACGAGCCACTGTTCATGTGTGTGCATGACGTGTCGAAGTGCTCTCCCATCACCGTTCGCTCTCCCGTTCGCCCCCATGTTTCTGTCTGCACTCGTCCCTCTGTCCGACCCACTGCCTCTCTCTCCCTCTCACCGGCCTTCATCTTCTTTTATCCCATCTCGGCTCCTCTCTCGCCGCCTGTCCCTCCCTCTCTTGCGGCCCTCCCGTCCTCTCCACCTCTCCCGGAACCTGTCCCTGCCGTCGTCCCTCTCCCTCCTCGTGGGTTCCCCGGCGGCAGCCTGCGGAGTGAACTGCCACAAAGCCTGCCGAAGCCGCCTGGCGGTCGAGTGCCGGAAGCGGACCAAGAGCATCAGCCACGAGACGCCACCGGCACTGCAGGCCAGATCCTACAGCTTCCCTCCACCTGCCAACACCCCACCAAGCCTGCAGGACACAGGTGAGGAAGACTATAAGGCTAGAGCAAGGTACAGATGATTAATTACACTTTTAGTGACACAGAATAGATTTGTGCTTCATTCAAGAATACCACCTAAAGTGATTCCACAGAATACACGCCTCAACAAGAATTTTAAGAACATCATTGCCTTCACAACTTTAATAGTTCATCGGCTCATTCTACTTAAATGGAAAGACAGAAATCCACCAACATTCAACCTCTGGATTAAAGACCTTATGAACTATCTGACAGAGAAAATAAGATATACTACAAGAGGCAATGCAGCCAAATTCTATGCAATGTGGCAGCCTGTCTTATCATATATTAAAAAGATGGACAGAAATAATTTGTCACTTT
>JAPQRP010000012.1:6245608-6262270 GCA_037367295.1 Apogon hyalosoma | reverse complement strand
CTTCTATCAGGTCAATGCTCCTGGCCTCAGCTAGGTCCATAAAGGTGTGGATGACGGACCTCCAGATGAAGACCCTGTCATGGCCAGACCAATCTGCAGACCTGAACCCACTTTGAAAACTTCTGGAGGAAGATGGATGGTCACAAGCCATGGAACACTGATGAGCTTCTTGAATTTCTATTCCAGGAGCTGCATAAAGTCATCCAACAGTAATGGAAGAGAGCCAAGACACGTGAAAGCTGTCATTGAAAATCAGGGATATTCCACCAAATATTGATGTCTGAACTTTTACTAAGTTACAACATGACTATTATATTGCTTAGAAATGAATATGAACTGGTTTTCTTTGCATTATTTGAGGTCTGAAAACACTGCATTTTTTTTTGTTATTTTGACCATGTGTCATGTTCTGCAAATACATGCTCTAAATAACAATATTTTAATTTGAAATTTGGGAGACAGCTCCTCCTAGAACCGTCACCTTATCGTGGTGGAGGAGTTTGAGAGCCCTAATGACCCTAGGATCTATGCTGTCGGGGGCATTTGCCCCTGGTAGACAGACAGGTTGTTGGTAGTTTAGAGAATAAAACTAATATGTTAATTTTACTCAAACAAATACCTATAAATGGTAAAATCAGAAAAAGTGATAATTTTGCAGTGGTCTCTTATTTTTTTCCAGAGCTGTAGTTGAGTGTGTTGTGTCTCCTGTTGTGGTTGAGTGTGTGTCCAGCTGGGTCCAGTCCAGTCTGTCTGTTAATGTCTTCAGCAATAGTTTTCTACAAAACTGAATATCATCTTTATTTGTTTTCCTGTTCGAGTGTCCAACAACATGACAGGACATTTTTATTCCTTATTTTGTGCATCTTGCCCATTAGCTTTCATCTGTTTCTGCTACTACCCTGCACAGAAAGCTGATATTGACATCCACTATACAACTATGCACTGTACTATCTCAGGGCTATGCAAGCTTGATGCTAAAAAGTAATATACACATATATTAATTATTTATTTAACCCATAAAGACCCAAACAACCACTGGAGACCAAAAATCATCTGCCAATATAAAATGTTTAATAACTTCTGATCCATTAAACCTATCAATACATGTCAATAATTGATGTAAAATAAAGTTTGTCATCTTTTCATGGTCATCAGATATGACCCATTTGGATGTTCAGAGTTACCGTGGAAACACCATCATCTTCTACAATATTGATTCACCAGTAAAACCCATGGAGTTGGATCAGTGACAGTGGATGGACACACTGGGGTTATGTTCAGGTAATGACAAATTTTGTTGAAAAAGTCACATTTTCTTCATTTTTCTCTGTTTCTGATATTATGACAGTTTACTTCAATATGAAGTTTTATGAACATCTATACATGATCAGTAAATTAAACATGGGGAAAATACCTGATTTTTATTATAGAAATGAAAATACAGAGGATAATATTATAATAATTGGTGATAAATCACTTAAGCAAGGTTAAATGGAGAGAAAAAAATATTTTTGGAACTACCACAAAAGTCACTATGGTCACTATCTGATGCAATCTGATGCAATCCTCATATTGTTTTTATAAATCAAGAGAGTAACATGGACATAGTTGCATCAAATCAAGGCACAATACATAACTTCCATGCAATACAAATAAATAAATACAGTATAGTTTTATGATACTGTAGCCAATTATAGTGCTTATCTACCCAGTTCTATGAAAAGTAACAATAATATTTTCAAAATTACAACACACAATTGCTGTATTGCAATAGTGCCTTCATTGTTGTCACTTTAAAATACACTTTGTTGATAATTCTGTTCTTCTACTTATAACTAACATTTTAAATTGGTATATTACCTTGGTTAATGGATTTGAGTACTGCTTTCCCTTCTTGCAGACAAATTGGTCCAAATCTCCCATATGTGTTGAATAAATATAATTTTGATATTCATCGAAGTTTGAGTAAACCCTTGAGCCCTATGGATGTGTGCAAGATTTTAAAAATGTGTCCAAGTTACTATATGTACAACACAACACAGGAAGTCAGTATTAACTCCTTTGCCTTTTATGTGTGTGCAGTGTAAGTACTTAGATGGGATTTCATTCTTTAATGGAGACAATACAGGATCCCACCTGAAATGTACAGACCTGTTTCCCTGCTCCAGTTCCCCTCTCCAGGCTATGCAACTAATTAGATGCTGTAATGCATCATGATGGAAGGGGATATATTGAAGTTTAAAAGGAAGAGGGGCTAAGAGATTGATCTTGTCCTAAATGATAGAGAAATTGATCACCCCTACACGTGGTGAAGGGAGGGGAGCGATAGCATTCCCTAATGAGGAAGAATTGCCATTAGTGAGAGAGTTAACAGATATGTGGGCAATCTCTCACGCTGATTAAAAAGGCTTATGAGCGCTGTGACGCATTTGTCTTTCACATTCAGCTGGAATGATGGGGGAGGGAGTGAAGTGGAAATGTTTGAAAGCCTGTGATGAGGCTCAAAGTCAACTGAAGATTCAGGTTTTACGCTCAAGCCTTTGGGACTTTAGGTATGCAGTAGTGAGGAAAAATAGCATGTTGGATTAGGGTGGTCCTTATATGGGGTCAAAAAAAAATTTTTTGGAAAAGTTCAGCTTTCACCCCTAAACGTGTTAGGGTGTCAAATACAACACAACACACTGTGCAAAATTTTGAATTATTTCTACAATATTTAGCTAGAGGTTGCGCGAGGCCTTTTGAACATTTGTGGAGTCACTCATTTTTGCAGAAACTGTACCATTTTCTGGTTTACAATATCCCATTTTACAACAAAATAAAATGGGATATTATTTTTAATAATAACACACGTACTTTGGTAGTGTGGTAAACAACATAATACATCATAGAAAGAAAGAAAGAAAGAAAGACATCCAAAAACACTTGTCATGCTTGTATGTACGGGCAGGTCCAGATCTCCACTGGCACAACTGTCAGACCATCTGATCCAGTAATACTCCAAACACAGGATCTGCTCACTGGTACAAGTCTAACAGTCTGCAGTGCAGTTTGTAATATTTAGGGGGCTTTAGAAAGATCAAAAATGTTTTCATTAGATATTAGTTGCAGTCTGCATGAAATATAACATTGAACCTTTAAATTACCAAATGAAGTCTGTGATTTTCAGTCATTTACAGTCTCTATTTGTATCAATAGCCACTTTTACACAGAGATCCTGGAAAAAAGGCAAGATGGTGATCCCACCTTTTTTCCACCATTTACTGAGTTACACTGCTAAGCCAAGGGAGTAACAGAGGTGAGACAGACTGGACTTTTACACAGGGGACCTGCGTTCTGGAATCAAATGGGTGGTGACACAGCTCCTTTTTAAATCCCCGCAGTGCAGTAGAGACAGCGGGTGCTAGGGCTGGGTATCATGGCCAATTTCCTTAATCAATTTGATTTAGATTCTTTAGGTTCTGAATTGATTAATCACAATTCGATTCGATATCGATTCAATTCAGTATTAATTGATTGATTCAGGTTCATTTAGTAATACCAAAGTACAATTTTGGGCTCGCAAGATGGAGCTGGCTGTGCCTCCTTGTTGGCAGTATTCGGGTCAGGTACTCGCTGTCCTGCTCTGAAAAATCGATCTCATCCACTATTAATCGATTATGCAAAATTAAAATGGAATTGATCTAAAACTGATCCAATTAATTTTTTTACACAGCCCTAGTGGGTGCATATTGCAGGCACTGGCATGGAGTTCTGCAGCAGTCACCCTGTGCCGCCACAGCTGGTTTTGTGCATGACTTCATGCCTGACGTGGCCAGCTTTGTACCCGCGCAGCTTTTTGCCACAAGTGAAAATGGCATGTAACCGTGGCACTAGTGGAGGCTGCAGCAGAATCATGCCAGTGCCTCCATATGCGCCCTCTGTCTTTCCTGCACCGGGGGTCGCTATCATCAAAATGTCACGCCTTGGTTTCGGAACGAGAAGTATTCTTTTTACATAGCGTTCCGCAGTCATGATCCCACCTTTATCAGGGCTCTGTTACTTCCTCCTGGGGTGTTACAAAGCCGCGATAAAGGTGGGACCAAATGATCCCACCATTGTGTTTACACAGATATCGTTCTGGAATAAATGCAAAATATTCCCACAACAGTAGTGCTGTGGAAAAGGGGCTATCATTAAATTCTGGCTTCCACTACAGGCTGCCACCACTGTTTGTTGGGTTACATTTTCATGGTGTGTTTCTTGGAAATCATGAACAAACTGTTGTGTTCACACATCTGTTAATCATCCTTCAAAGGTGGTGTCAACCATCTTTGTTGTCTTGCCTGACTACACAGTTGTAATTATGTGTGAAAGGGAACAGTAGTTGTCAAGACACTCTTGTTGCAACCACACATCTACACATACAAACACATTCTGATCCCTGTGTTCCCTGTACCCTTTCTGTCCAATGTCACCGTGCTAAAATGACAGCTTGCAGCATCTTTTCACAAACACACTCCTCACCTCTATAAGATGTTAAGCCTGATGCACTTGTGGAGATAAATCAGCATCCATCTTCCATCTTTCTGCCCCTCCTCTTTACTGTTTACCCGTGCTTTGCTTTATTGCTTTAATGCTGTCAAATAATTGCAGAAGGTGGACTCCGTTGTTGCTTCACTGCATTATTTTCAACAGGAGACAGTTTAAATTTACGTCTTTCATTGCAAGCTCTGAGGCTTTCAGCCAGGCTCCACATGTTAATGAGATTGATGAATCAGATAAGACCACACACACATAAAGGAAAATCAATGGTCTGTTGTTAGCATTTATATGGCTTTTGCTTGAACATCGCTAGCTGACAGGCAACCTGCAAGCAGTAGACAAAATAAAACAGAGGTGTTAGCTATAGCAGGCGATAGCTGTGAAACAGACTTTGCAATGTTGTCCACTTAACGAACCCATTAAACACCACTCCAGACTAAATGGTTTGTGTTTTCACTCAGATTCATGATGTTCATAAATGTTTAGTGTCAGTTCTAGCCAATCGCAAGCTTTATGCACCGTTTATGAGCACATGCTTTCTGCAAGAAATAGAGATGCTTATGGTGTGATTATTTTGAGGTTGTTACATTACGGTTGTAAGATGTGATGTTAAGGTCTAATTTACCACACTGAATATTTCATTTGCCGTCGTGAATCCTGCTAAGAGGCTGAGAGCAGTGCTTATGGATTGTACCTGATACCAGCATTGTAGGCCAAATTTAGATCACAGGTAGATTTCAGTGTCTGTATCAAATTCTTGTTCTCTCTCGACTGTATCCATATCCCTTTCTTCCCTACATCTAAGTGAAACCAAGAGATCTTAATACCCTGACGGAAATCTGGATGAAGTGCGAAAGGGAGTAAGAGTAAAAAAAAAGTAAATAAACAAAGTAAAGAAAGAGGGAGTGAGAATACTGAGCATAAAAGTGAAACATAATCCATAAATATTGGTGCTAATCTTTTGATTTGGGTAAATTTCCTTCTGCAGCTGAACCAAAAGGTCTATTTGCATTTTTTAACAGATGAGGTTTTAATTTTCACACTTCTGTGGATTACCTCAATTCAAAGCTTCCTGTCAAAAATGGAAAGATCTCTATCTTCATCCCCTCCCTCTTCTCCTCTCTCCTCATCTCACCTCCACTTCTCTCTCTTGTTTTTGTTGTACTTGCGAATGAGAATTGAGAAAATTAATATAGGCATGCTGGTCTCTTTTGTGTAATGCAGTGCCCCCTCACACTAATCTATATTTGGTTGGATTAGTTTTCTCTTCAATTGGATATGCAAATCTTACACTGCTCCATGCACATGGTGATGGGGAAAAAAAAAAGGCAAACAAGAGAGCTGAGGAGGGTTTTACACCGTTTTTCCAACAGGTACACAGCCAGACAGAAAAGGGGTCAGGCTTTAGATAATTGAAGTTTTGGTTCTATGTTTTATATTCTTAAGCAAACAGACGCTTCTGTCACACAGGCGTCAGTTTTGGCATGATGCTGCAACACAACAAACATGATTCCTTTGAGAGTATTCTTTCTTTTTAACAACAGATCGGCTTAAAGGACAGAAGGAGTCCCATGTTGCTTGGGACTGAGGGACAGGTGGAGACTAGGGTAGGCAGCGGCAGCCAAAAAGCAATTAACATTCACAAATAGCGTCAGGGAAGTTATCCGCTGAGGTTACACAGGCGCTGAATGTCACCTACTGCCTGGGCCCAATTCCTTCATTAAACCCTCCCATAAGGGCAGACACTCTTAAATACATATTTGCATACAAATGCAGTGATTAACCCTCTAAGTGCATTAGCTGTGGCTGCGTCTTGGAGCCTCGATGCTAATTTCTCACTCACCATTTGTATGTCTGTGTTTGAAATGAGGTGGAATAATGATCCTTTATTGACTTTGTTGAATTGACTTCCATTGGTTTCCTCTAGGCTGTTTTGTTTATGGATTTCTGAGATACATTATCTCTTTTCTCTGCCTATAAATCACTTTGAAGCCTCTGTTTGCATTTGATATTACGACAGAGCTCAGCGTTTGATTTAAGAAATGTGTTTACATATTGTATTCCTTGAAGTAATAAGCACTGAAGCAAGATAGAAACATCACAGCAAGGAAAGTGTTTTACAGTAGTACAGTTTTAATACCGTACTTTATATGGGCCCAATCAAGTGAAAGTGAACATACAGTGTCAAAAATTCAAGATTTGTCTATCATTTCTCAAATAAGCTCATTTATTTTAGCTTAAGAACTCTATTTTAATAGTAAATTCAGTATCACTTGTAGGAAAAAGATATAACTGATTATGTAAAGTTATACTTCTGACATATATGTAAATGCACTATTAACTTTAATAATAATATTTTTTCTTGCTTGTATAAGTGATATTTTAAGTCTAAATCAGTTGGAATTAATTATTTAACAGTACAAGAATGTCGAAAGGTTATGTACAGTCAAATTATTTGTAAAATATGCTCTTCTACTAGTTATATATATATATATATAGCTATATCTCACTTCAGTTGTAATATGTATGTTAAATAAAATTTTATTAGTATATTTGTAGTGTTTCAGTTCCAGCAACGTCTTTTATTATGACTACAGAACAAAGTGACAAACTGCTGTCCCTGTGTCACAACATATTTATGTTCATAAAAACTTATCATTCAAACAGTTTTAACCAATATTAATCACAGTTATAGTTTAACATCATAGCTAAAGCCCTGTGTTTCATTTAGTATCAATTTCTTATGAGAACAGCATGTTTTGTACATTTGCATAAAGTGAAAAAAATGATGTTCATTTGGAGTCCCAGTGTCACACAGCAATAAGTTGAGTATTTTCACCCTAAAATTTTATTTCTGTAAATTGTAACATGGGACATGTGAAAGTACTTGCTGAGACCTAGTCATATTTATTTTAAAGAAGGAGATAAGTTATTTAGTTTTCAACACAGAGCTTATTGAACATGAAGTGTGTCCCAGTGTCACCACTCGATCAGGTCCGTATATTAGGCCTTCAGAACCAACATGGGGGTCACCACCTCTTACCCCAGCACTATGCAGAAGTTCATTTCTCACTGCTTTGTAAGCTTTGTACTTTCAGTAGCTGCACAGTGACATACAAGCGAAGGCCCCTATATGTCAAAGGGCTGATACGTTCCTATGCTGCTGCTAGTGGAGGTTAGGGTGGAAATATCTAAGAAACATACAGGGTCGAGAGATGCATACAGCAAACAGAAAAAAATGAGTGAAGAAATGTAGAGAAAGGTGAAAGCCCTGATCTTTTCCTTTCTTTGAGCTAGACTTTGAAGGGCGCCACACGACCTTAGAAGCTCACCTTGAAGCTGTGACTGAAAACTCCCCCGCAGAGTCAACAACAGTCAACAGCAACAAAAGTAAAGAATGCAACTGAATGCTTTAGTCATTACTGAATTTTCTTGCCAACCCTCTCCCCTGCACTCCTTTCTCTACCTCTTCCCTACACTAAGTAAGTTATATACTGGTGCATACAGTCTGAGTACACGCATAAGAGACCTCTGGAATTGGACTATTTTTCTATCCCTTCATCCCTCTTTGACTATCTCCCTCCTCCTCCTCCTCCCTTCTTCTCCATCTTGTCCTCCCCCCTCTGTCCATTGGCAGCGCACACAGCCGTGAGCAGAGCTAATTAAATGCTTCTAAGTGAGTCGCCTCGCCTCGCCTGCCATTCCAGCCTCAGCAAAAGGTCATCCTACTCACAGGCATGAGGCAGACATTTCTCATGACTGTTTTCCTTTTGAGAAATTTAGCAGATTGTTAATTATCAGATTACAAGTTTGCCTTTTTAAAGGCCAGCACACCGCCCCGAGTCGGATGGCTGGAAAAAGAGGGGGAGAGAGAGAGAGAGAGAGGAAAGAGAGTGAGAAGAGGGGGTTTTATGCAATGAGGATGACTGTGGGGGTCCAGCTTTTCTCCTCTTTGCTTGAATTGAGTCAGGGCTGCGTTTCGTGATCAGACTGAGAGAATCTGAGATAAGCAAAGGAGAGAGGCTCTCGGTCTGACACTAACCTCTGTACTCTCTGTCTGCTCCCATCAGTCCCCAGCAGGTGCTCCCTCCGCCTCTTTTTCACTCCTTCCCAATGCAAATACAAACTGTTAAAAGAACCAAAGCTGGAGGAGAAAACACAGATCTAGCCTCCAGAGATGACTGTACTCTGACTGAGAAGCAGAATTTCTGCTTATAGAAAAACAGCAGTAAACAAATTTTGACATGTTCTTCACCTTTCATCATTCAGCCCAGTGCCTCCTGCTGTGTTGAAAGAGACACGAACCCAGAGTCAAGTCAGCCAGGTGACATTTGCATCCTGCTAGAGGAGGCTGGGTCCTATGGGAGGTGGAATTTCTGTTTGAGTGTCGTTATTGTAATGATCAAAGGGGCGGAGTCAGGCTCGTCATTGTTGTGTAACCGTGAGTCACTACTGAAGCTTGTTAGCGTGTTTTATGTGCGTTTGATATCAATATATTTGGTGCATTGCACCAGTGTCAAAAATATAATATAATATATAATATGATATATATTCATTTATCTCACCACCTTAAACGCAATGCTGTAGTATCTGCAAAATTACTTCTGCTAAAATCTCTGTGTATCTTCAACCCTACTGCCCTTGGGTACACTGCTTTCCATACCAGTCAATCCATAAATTGATAAAGTGTGTTAATGACCCAATAATTGAGTTGTGAGTCAGCTGTGGCAGTGAGCAATGGCAAGTCATTGATGGGAGATATGCAGCCTAGTCCACTTGGCTGAAAGTAAATGAAACAATAAATGGTGCAGATGGAGGGTTTAGATTAGAGTCCATTCTAGCTAGTTTAGAAAAACACAATCCCAAATGTTGAAATTCATTCTTTATTCTTTAGGTATGAAGAAAAGTAAGTCAAGCGTCACACTGGAACTCAGTTATCACTTGTATTATATTTAATAAATGAAAGGCATTACCAAGGTTTTTGAATGTTTAAAGTTACTGGGTGTAAATCACATAATGTATAATAGTGTTGAGCTTTGCACCTTTGTTAGTGAATACCCTGATGAATAAAATACAAAAAGAATGAGGTAACATTTTCCTCCTGTGTTAGCTTTACAGTCCTCTGCTTACATATGGAAATTTTTCTGCACTGGACTTTTCAAATAATGAAGTATCCTTGAATGTGGAAGTAAGTTTTGCCAAGTGCCATTACGCAGGAGTGAATTTTAACACAATACTGACATTAAAACCAACAAAAAGACTCATTTGCATCAGAAAAATTCTCATCCAAAGGTAGAATTAGTGTGAATAAAGAGATGGAAGAAGCAGTGCTGTCATCCGTCCAGCTGTAAAAAGGTCAGCAGTAATGCAAACTATGTAAACAAGGTTATTAAGTTATACACTTGTGCTGTGTTAGCTTCTGCTGACTGCATTTGTCATCTCATCCTTCTCTTCCCCCTTTAGCTTCACCTATTTCCCTTTCTCTGACCTTCACCCAGCATTCGTAATTTGTAACTAACGTGCATAAGACGTTATTTGTGTCTCCGCCTGGGGCGACCAATGCTCTCTGTCCAAACAGCCCACTGCCAAGCCAACTAAGTAAATAAATGGGACAAGAAGAACAAATGAATAAGGAGATGGATGTTCCCTTCTCAGAGACACAGAGGCCTAATTTGAGCTAATAAAGGAGCACATCAAGCGTGACCCCTTGCTGAGAATGGAGGGTCGATGGAGTGTCTGAGAAGCCCATGCAATTTCAAGTCAATTGCTCACAGGCCCAGAGATCTCATCAGCTCCCTTTCTCTTTACAGAAAGAAGGTGATGTGAGAGGGAATGAAAAAAGAGAGTGAGAGAAAGGAGGAGAATGGTAACCAACAGTTGATATTTTAGAAAAAGAAAAGGTCTTTATCATCATTCACCCTTTCATTCTGCTCAGTGGTAATCTGAAAAACAACCACTTAACAATGAACTGTTGGTTGTAATGCTTTCAGTCGATAAATGACCAATATAACTGTGGTGCAATAGTAGAGGAGTTGACTAGAGGAAAAAGTGGTGTCCTCCTCCCTCTTGTCTATCTTCCTCTCTTTGGAGTTAGCCCCCTGATCTGTGGGGTAGAGGGTTTTGGGTAATCGCTGGAGCACTCCCATTGCCAGCTGTGATCTGATTTGTGGCAGAGGGCAGCCAATTACAACCATCGTGTCACTTTGTGCAAGACAGCTCCTGCCTGCAGGGGGAGAGAGGGAGGGAATCAGGAAGGAACAGAGGGAGAGAGGGAACGGAATGAGAGGGGAGATGGAAGTATAAATGGAAAGAGTGGAGAGGCATTAGATGAGGGAGACAAGTTTACAGAGATGAGAAAGAAGCTGCAGAAGATGACAGAGGGAAGGAAAAGGAAAGGGGTAGGGTGAGGAACAATAATCAGCCAGCCACCACCACAGTCTTATTTTTGCCATGTTAGGAATAAGTTCAATTTTATGATATGATAGGAATTCCTTTGCACATGTTGGCTGATGTGTCTTGGAATTAGGAGCCGAAAAACGACTTTTTATCAGTGTTGCACATGGTGAAATATAGGAATGGATAGTATTTAGACTTCAATCAGGGCACTGGTGTAGGTCTTTTTGATTGGTTATGAAGGTGTTAATACTTGCACTTACACCTCCTCTTCTATTCCTAAGATGTGTGAGTAATTATGTTGATTGGTTACTCGAAATTTCCCATAGGTGTGAATGTGCACATGTGAAAAGGTTGCTGTTACAACTTCATTCACACTCATTTGAGCTGCTTTGAAAAGGGTGCACTTTTATCATACCTTTGATATCCTGTGTTTAGTGTACCTCACCTCTTGCCCTATCAATTACAGCCTCTGTGACCCTGCAAAGGACAAGTGGCTATACAGCAGATAATGGATGGGGAGTAGTTTTATTGCACAGTTGGTTTTTGTTTTCCAAATAGCTTTAGGATTGTTTAACACTTGCTTGATAGACCTACCTCCTGGATTTTTGCGGTCTGAAATGCACTGAACTATACAGTACTATTGCCATATTTCAATAAATAACCAAGTAGGTAGAAATGATTCATTTCTGATAGGGTTGATGGGTGAAAATATTGAAGTTGTAGTAAACCAGAATAAGAAGAAATATGAAACAGGTTGAGCACTTTCCAGAAGATGCTGAGAAGGCAAAACATTGGGAATTCATCTGTGCTGACATCCAATAAAGCCCAAGCCTTGTCGGTTTATCCTGAAATATGCCTGCAAACTTTTTAGACAAATCAACAGCTTACAGTTTTAGTTTTCTTCCAGGGCACTGCAGAATACAATGCTTCATATTCCGATGTCCCAGCATTATGTAATTTCCTTTCCATACTTCCTCCATTAGCTCCCATGTTGAGCTGAAAAGAATTGCTAATAAGTTAATTGAGTGCTTCTTAAATCTTTGTAGGTGACATTGAGAGGGAGATTGGCTGCACCATATGTGGGAATGAGCTTTGCATAATATTATATAGCCACTACTCTGCTCCATATAGTGTCAATGTTGTAACTTCTAGGCTTTTACTTTGACACACATGGTTATAAAATCTCACACACCAACATGAGCTGTTTCCTGCTATGAGTATGGTGTCAGTATTAATTAAACACGATGTCTCCCATTAGGGGAGAAGCGCTGTGTGAGCGCATGCATGTGCAGTTTGCGCGTCACCTTCTGTCTCATGGGCTATGCCGAGGGTTTAAGTATGAAATTGACTGTTTCAGAGTTGTAACTGCATTTAGTGCAGTGTAAAGGCAAAATCTAGATTTTATCATTTTTTATCATTTATGTGTGTGTGGGCAGACAGGTTGACAGTGCATGCAGAGAGTCGGAGGGAAAGTCAGGCAGGCAGGCAGCAGCTGTATTGGGACTTCCCATTGGGGCCAAAGGTTTCCTGCCTCTCCCTGTCTCTTTGCCTCTCTCTCTATTCCCCCCTGAGGCTTTGTGTAGACAGAAGAGACTTCCATCTAACACACATACACACTTGCACATGAAGATACTCTTCTTTCAACAGAGACCAATACTACACCCACCAACAGGCTAGAGTTGTCTGAGTGTCAGAAGAAATACACTGTAAAGTGAAATATTGAAAGGGAAGTCTAGTATGGTAATTTTGTCTCCTGAGTCTCACTCTAGCTATGTGTGTGTGAGTGTGCGTGTGATTTCTGTTTATCCGCAGGACAGCTTGATTAGCTAGCTGTCTGATGTCAGAATTGCCCATAACATATCAACCTTGAACAACCTTTCTATCCACTTGATAAGGTCCACTTACCTAAAAAAGCTCTTATCTTATTCATTCATTTACTGCTGTGAAGAAATTGAGCAGACAGTCATTGCAGAGTAGCTCGGATTTCTGAGGTCACTATTTACAAAATAGTGTTAATGTTATATTTTGGGACACTAACTGAAAATTTTTGCTCAGCTCTTAATTTCAGTTTAAGTTGCATTCAGTGTGATAATATTCAGGCAGTGCAGTCAGCATCACATTATAAGCTATCAAGTCAAGTGAAATACATGTATTATGACACTCCAGTTACATGCAGCTTCTGTATCTTTACCAGGATACTGATTTGATAGCGAGAACAACAGTGGGAAAAAAGCAGGAAAATGTGTTTTGACTGACAGTGTGATTGATCGACTCATGGGCAGCCAAGTGTAGCTGGCATGAAGCTGCCTTGTCACATCCAGTGCGCGCCTACCTTTAGGTCAAAAACTTGTTTTAGATCCTTAAAAAATACATGAAGCAGAATCATATTTGCAGCACCAGTTCCTGTAACACTTGCTGATAACATTGATAGATTTATACTGCTATTCATACTACAGATAAAATTGTCTAAACCCAGTATCTCTACATACGCTTTGGGCTGAATAACTCAGAGAAACCACTAAAATTGCCAGTATATTTTGCTGATGATACTAAGTTTTTAATGCTGAGTATTTTACTTACATGGAAGGATCTGCACTGTCTTCTGCCACCTCTGATATGGGATATTAAAAACACTGCTCTTATTGCTATCAGGCAGGCATCTCTGGCACGGATATCACGGTAGTAATTTGAAGCGATAAGACCCAATTTGTATGAATTTGTTCAAGTTAGAAATGAAGCTCATTATGCTTGAGGTCTTGTTAAACCCTGAGTGAGTGAAGGAACATGAATTTGAATTTAAAATGCTTTTGAAATACAGACGCTTGGTTTGATTTCGCTAAATGAAAATGTGAAAGCTTTGAAAATTAGTCTGTGTTCTATTTCTCCCTTCCAGGAACTATTGCCCATATGTGGCAATTTATCTCACACAAAGGAGCTATAGATCTCCAACAATGGTACTGTATATGTACACTGTGCCAGATTCATGTGTGGAGCTCTGTCTATGAGCTTTATAAGGAAGAATAAGCACACAATGCAGGATTACCAATTTCACACAAAGCAGGAATCCCTGTTGTGAATGATACCTGCTGCACATACAGTGATTTTGTTAAGTGATGTTCTTCTTTCTCCTGTAAGACCAATCTCTGCAAGTATGTCAGGGTGGACAAGTAGTTATGGAGCATAAGATTGAGAATGAGAAGGAAGAGACTGGGCAAGTCTAGCAAAAGACTAGTGAGGGACTGAGTGAGAGACATGGCTGAAGGAAAAGGGAGAAAAGGGCAGATGAGTCAAAGAAAGAATCTAGAGTTAATAGATGGCACAGAGCACGATGGATAGATGGATTTGACTGAATAAACGAGAAATGCATGGGTGACAGAGACAGCAGAGCTGGAATGAGTGGCTGCTTTGGGAGGTAGAAGATGTGGAGGGAGGAGAGGACAGCTCAGCTCTGCTGCTTGCTATTCCAGGTGTCATCTTTTCCCGTCGCTGCTGATTAGTGCCTGAACATATCTCCTGGGGAGAAAATTAAATATTGATCTATTTTTCTCTCTACGTTCTAACTCTCATCCTCTTTTTTTTTTTTACTCTCCTTTTTATATAGAAAAGACCACTACTGATGGAATTTCAAACGTGACTGGTCAGGGGTAAGCTGTATTAGGGAGGGTTCTTGTTAAAAAAAAAAAAAAAAAAAAAAAAAAAATTACATTCCACTCATAGTTTAGTCTGCACAACATTATTTTTTTTTTACTACTCTCTGTACAGCACTTCTGTGTCTTTGCATGTCACTTTATACAGTGAATGTGACTGAGGAGCCCAGGAGACAAAAACAAAAGTGAAGTTATGCATTTCACTTGTTGATATTTTTCTTTATTTAGGAAGTTATTTGATCAGCCCCATTTGTTTTTTTTCTGTCTGCAGGTTTATGCAAAAATGGCTTCAACAGTTTTCATTAAGGAATATTTTGCTTTTTTAAATGGAATTATGCATTTCAAAACATTTCCCTGTGGTCTACATAAACTGTAAATGCTCTGCTTGGGTCTGGATTCTTCATTAATTCAACTCCACAGGTCCATCTTCAACCCTATTTCTGAGTAATGACACCAGAAAGGTCGTTTTGAGCACTGGCCCTTTAAAGCCGAATGAGCCACTTCACCCAGTCCCATCCAGGTTGTTGAACATGCTTTCTGTCCCATTCAGCCACTTGTGTTCATTAATACAACCAACAACTGAGCATTTTAGGTAATCGGCTCGAAGTTTGGACATATTTTCAGTGGTTTTTTTACAACCACTGCTGCTGACAAACAATTATAGTGTACTCAGAGAAATGTTCGTCGGAAGTCTTGACCTTATATGTGCAAATGTCGTGACGTAACTAGTTATAAAACAGAACAAATTAAGCAGGAATTGAAACGGGCTGTAAAAATTCACTTAATTTTTGCCGGAATGAATATAAAGATAGCTTTGCAGCACCTGGAGGGTTCAAATTCAAACTTTTTTAACTATTAGGGTCCAAATACACAAATAAATGAACCAAAGACTAATACAAGTGGGTTTAGCAAACTGTGGCCCCATTAAATTTTCTAGAAGAAGACCTTGAATTGTCATTTTAAAATTTATTCGTTAACATTGAGACCATAAGGCTATTTGCAAGATTAGAATGGTCCAACCGACTGACCAACCAACCAACAAGTAATTGGCATTAAATGATGAATGAGGACAAAAACATTACAATAATAACTCAAAATGATATGACTAAAGGGAGAAGCTGTTTCATCTGTGATGAAATTATAATGTTAGCCTGCCTCTAATTAGTTCAGATTTTGACTATGTGCATTGCTGAGAGCCAATGAGTGTACATCACACAGTGTTATATGACATTGATGTAGTGCTGCACAGCAGAGTTCTTATTTGTGGCAGTAAATCTTGTTGATGTGTTTAGAGTGTGGGTATAAAGAAAAGATGACCCGAAAGTCCATAAAGTGGGCTAGTACATGACAAAGTAGCTTTGTTGTCAGTGGGCCCTTCTTGTTGCAGTATCTGTCCAACAAAATTATGTTTTGTTTGTTTTAGATCTTATCAGCTTACACTATAATTTGCTAGAATATGGATAATATGTTGAAGGTAATCATGTCATGTAATTCCTTTGAATCAACTGTTCTCACAGAACATTTGTTTATATATTGAGTTGTAAGCCATTTCTCCCACAGGTTACTATTCAAACAGGTCTGGTTTGGTCTTCCTTTAAGGGCACTGAGGGTTTGATATGTTTCCTCTCCATGTGACACTCTTCAGTTAGGTCACCTTTGCCTAAGATCAGTTAGAGACTAGGGGCTGCACGATATTGGAAAAAACTGACATTGTGATTTTTTTTTTTAACCCTTGATATATATTGCGATATGAAAAACTACTCAGGAGGATATAACAGCTGTGTGGTGCTGACATAAATGGTCAAACTAATTAGTTGTGCTTCCTCTTGTTGTTGACAGGTGGAAGGCACTATTGACACAGAACACGTTTCAGTATCATCCTTCTTATAGCCAAAATAATTTAAGATAACTGATGTTGCTTTTCTTTTTGGCACCAAGTCTTCATTTTCGGTGATTTTCTCTTGTTTGTTGCTCATTTTTCAACGTTGCAGTGTTTCCTGTGGAATTGATCTGTTAGTATGCTGTGTGTGTGTGTGTGTGTGTGTGTGTGTGTGTGTGTGTGTGTGTGTGTGTGTGTGTGTGTGTGGGGGGGGGGCTT
>JAPQRP010000012.1:6217617-6237878 GCA_037367295.1 Apogon hyalosoma | reverse complement strand
TTTCTTTCTTTCTTTCTTTCTTTCTTTCTTTCTTTCTTTCTTTCTTTCTTTCTTTCTTTCTCTCTTTCTCTCTTTCTCTCTTTCTCTCTTTCTCTCTCTCTTTCTCTCTCTCTTTCTTTCTGACATGCTTTTTGAAAGACTTTTTCAGATGATATTACTCATGAATGCAGGCAGCAGACAGCATTGATGTGTAAACCTTTTCACTTCCTGCTACTGTAAACATTTCCAGTGCCATGTAAAAAGCTCAGCTGGAGTACTTGGACTTTTTCAAACCTAAATCCATCCCAATAATAACACAGCAAAATAACTCTGTCTCTTGCTTTATGTATGTAGAATACTTGGTTTCTATGGTTTGGATACAAAAGCGTAAATGCTGTTATAGTGACATGTTTCATACTGTGCTGTAGCCTGGTTCACTTTTAGCACATTTAGAAACGTCACAGATCAGTGATGGCTTCAACAATAACATAATTTTCTATGTCATGAGTCCATTTACTGTAGAGCAGACATTGAATTCCTTATTGTGAAAATTCATGTTGTTAAATCCATTTCACAATGCACTGCTTGAACACTTCAATCTGTAAAGTTGAAAATTTCAGACAACTGCTATACATGCAAGCTGTCACTTTCCCCATAGGAGCATGTAAAAGCAAGGGACAATTCTGTGTATTTCTTAAAGGTATTTCTTAAAGTATCTTTATATGTTACATATGAACTGACTGTTCATTATTGAGCACTGGTGGTTATGTCTTATTATTCTTATTTTTTAATACGTTAAGCTTGTACAAAAACGAAAACATATGCTTTTTCTCCTTCTGAAGATGTGATGTGAATGTTGTGAATTGTCCATCCCACTGACGTTTCTTGAACTCTTTTGGCAGTGGCACATACTGTATGTACTTCGTATGCTTGTGTCACCATGTAGTTCTCCGTTGGTCCGTTTTCTTACTCCTGCTGGAATACAACTGTGTTTAATGGGATATTTCTAGAATTTTCTCATTTGTCCTGCAGTTGTCTGAGTGGAGTCTTGTATTTTCCCTGTGTCCTTTTTCTAATAGAAACCAGTTTCCCTTCATCTTATCTTACAAAAGCATGCAGCAGACACAGTAATACAGCAGTGTATAATGTTAAAAGGCTACAACAGTGCATAGGTTTAATGTTTCAGTGTAACCTTGCAATCACCCTTATTATGTTCTAAGTTAAGTTTAAGGGCAAGGTCAAGCGTGTCATGGATGGACAGTCCACTACTTTTTGATTCATAACTTGAACCAGACAAGTTTAAGATAAATATTACACATAACTGTAAAGGTCTAAATGTCATCTTAAACATGCTCAAAAGACAAATATCAAAAACTACTGTGTCACAAATGGACAAAAACTTTACATCTATTTTTTGCAAGAATTATAAAGTTCTCAAAAGTGAAGTTCCTCTGACATTTTCATCCTAATATGTGTTCAGTGTATACCTTAAACCCTCTATTTTATAACCAAATAATTGGTTAGAGGATAAAATATTTTATCAATACCTAAATAGCAAGAGTTTTGAAAAATGGCAGCGTCACAGATGGACAAAGCCAAAAACTTTACGGATGGACAAAGAAACGTAAATATCAAATTAAACATTTTACATTTCAATTATCAATATCATATACTCCTTTTTTTGCAATATTTACAATATACAAATAATTTTAACATTATATTTAAATGTATTTTGCATTGATATATGCATTCATTATTTTAAACACAGTGTGTTTAGAATATGGCATAATATAATAGTCAAATATCAATGTATTTGGAATAAATTTAGTTTGAGAGTTTATAAAATAAAACCGGAATGACGGCACAAAATTGTGTCACTTTCCAAGCATTCACACTCATAAAACTCCTCAAATTTGTTTTTCACAATTTTTTTTCTCATTTCACAATACATTTTCCTGAAAATATAAGTAATTACCTACCCAAAAATATACGTTTGGTGTAGATTTTTGTAATAAATTTTTTTTTGACCAGATAAAATGATAAGTATGAGCTATAGAGGTTAGGATTTGAGTTGTTGAGTCATGTTTATGTTTATTTATGTTATACATCAAGTCTTGTTACCGGGAAACAGAAGCATATTGAAAATGATTCAACTTTGAAGTACATATGCAAAACCTCATGCATTTCAAGTTATTTTCTTCTCTTAATGATGATATTTTTTGTATTTGGTCCTTCTTAATTCCTACTTTCTATTTTAACCATAACATAAATGAAGTATGTACTGTAATTTGGCATTAGAAATAAATCCAATTACACGTTTGGTTTGCATCAGTTAACATATAATTGCAGAAATATGCAACAAAATTCATCTGTGGATGGGATATATGTCAGCAGATGTTGGGTTTACTGGAGTGAGAAAAGTGTGTCAGTTTCAAATGTGCTGAAATCACCTCATTGTTCTTGTATTATTTTGGTCCATAGATTATGAAGAAAAAAAACAAAACAACCTTCAACGGTACGAGTGTTATATGTAACGCTGACTTACTCCTGTAATTGAACAGCTCCAGACTGTGATAAACCCCATCCTGACTGAGGGCTTGACCTTTCCACAGTAGCTACCCCTCAATTTGCCAGCCCATAGGCACATACAGGCAGATAATAGGCATCCCCAGGAGTAACTACATCTATGTGTCCGTGTAGCCAGGCATGGACACACATGGCGTGCTGCACTTGTGAATTCAAATGTCAGGCGCATTTGTTGGTAAAAGGGCACTGACAGGAGCAATATGTGATTGGGTAGTAGATGGAAGAACAGCTATTATAAGTAAACCTCTGAAGGATGGAGTGGTGAAAGTTAGATGGTAAAGGGACATATACACATCAATAGGCTGTTGCTTGGATCAAGGAGACCTCATGCTTAAGTGGGCTGGGATCTGGGGAATGAATATGATCCATAATTGAGTTGATGAGTAAATCGAGAATTGTTTAATTCTGAATATGACACTTTTGTTGGCAACGTTTCGTGAATGATTTGCATGAGTGCCTTTCCTTTCAAGAGGAGGATTACGTGAATGAGATTGTATAAGGTGCTGCTAAATTCAGTGCTAACCACGTAAGTTTCAATCTGCATTCACTTGAAACATTCAGCACATTTGTCAATATGATGCAATGCAGGTTTTTCCTGTTTGCAGCTTCTGTACCCTCACTTAAGATGGCAATACTGTAACGTAGGCTATATACACTACTTCGGCTCTGCATATATTACACGTAGGACAGTGCTGACAGATTTTATGTGACAGAAAAAGTGCTCATCGGTGCATCAGGCTTTTGTTACTGAGATATTAGGCCATGGATTCTTTATTCCTTTAAACATGAAAAACTGATTGTGATTTACTTTATATTGCATGCAATTACCAAAGACACTACAAAGCAAGTATTGCAAGTCAAAAGACTCAGTTATTTAAAGTCAAGGGAAGCCTAAAATATATATTTTACTCGGTTTATTAATAATTGTTGAAACATTAAAGCTTCAGTGATTAAGAATTTTTGCTATTAGGGGGCAAAAAATATGATTTCAGTCTATAATAAGTCAAGTGATCTGAAAGGAAACCAGACTTGTGCACCTTGGCTCTTTCTTCAACTATTAGAAAATGTGGTCTGTGATAGAACTTGTGGTTTGTGCTATTTCTCCTGAAGCTTTTAATATGATTTACAGGTCCATTGATAACCCTGTTTGGGGCCTTCTCACCTGAGATGTTACCAAACGGCACAGTAATCATTTGACACAGGGGTATTTATTTAACTGCTTGCACTAAGGTTACTTTAAGAAGTCACCAGACTCCAAAGTATACTGAGATAACAACACTATGCACACAGCCACTCGTACTGCAGTGGTAAGAGGACTATGTCTGACAGAAAGTATTTGTGTTTGCAGCACCAAAGATTTCAAGTGTAAAAGGTTTGTTAGACAGATTTACAAGTCAAATCTATGCAATTCGTCATTGCTGGATGGTTCTGGGTGAAGTCCAACTTCATAGGAACAGAAGTGTTTGATACTTCTGAGGGGATGCATAAAGTGACCAATGAAAGGACAGGTTGGACTGCGTAAAAAAGGTAAAAATGTTTTAGATCTTATAATTCGTAGCAGGGAAAAGACCATTTGTATATATTTTTCTATGCACAAAAGTGTTTTGCGCATGCCTGTATTTGCATGTGTGTGAAATGTTTGAACCTGTGAGTTGGGGGGGGGGCAGACTTACTTGGGTAATTGAGTGCTTAATCCCATCAAAGACTGCTTCATGCCGTCCGCTTCTCCCGTAATCTGCCCATAATTACACACTCCCAGCATCAGACACACATACAAAGTCGAGCTTGTACACAGAAGCACCCACACACATGCTGCTTACTTCAGTCTTAAAAATAGTTCATCTAAAGGTTATTGATGATATTTTGTCCCCATGGCTATGGACAGTTTAGAGTGGGCAGTTGGGTTTCACCATTTGTACACAATAATATACATGCAGTTTATAAATGCATTAATTAGAATGCTCTTTATGTCATAATGCATGATCTTACCTAAAAAGTTTGAGACTTTGAGATCTTACTCTTTCGGTCTTTACACTGGATTAGTGAAGAGCAGTGCTTCCTTTTTTTAGTATGCAAATGAATGCATCAATGCACTTCAGAATCTTATAAAAAAAAATCTGTGTAGGTGAACCTGAAGTCCCTATCACTGTTTACCTGTGTTTGCAGTACAAAACCTCCAGAATAACATCAGCCATTTTATAGCATCACTTCAGTCACTCACTTGTTATGACTTTGTTACCCTCACATTGCAGAGAAAAATCCATTAGTGTCTGTATTTGGTTTCAGGTAGTCCACAGAGATACAAAACCATTCGTCTGTCACAGTATGATATATATGCTACACAGTGTGTGAAACACACTCTTAACCTGTGGGTCAGTGCAGTGAATCCCGCTGTGACACATCTTTGATCAAACTACTAAATGGCTCCAACAGGATAGTTGTCCCACATAAATCCTAAATAGTTCAGGTAAGCCAATAAGGAGAAGAGGAGGGGGAGGTGGTGTTTTTTCCTTTGCTGGCATGGCTAAAGGGGCTAGCGCTGATGCTAGTAAATAATATGGTAAATACTGATGCTTTTATTCCTGAACACTCCCATCTGTCTGGCCCAGGGAGGGAAAATAAATACTGGTGGAGTGGAGCAGGGAGAGGGAGGGTGATGAACCAGTAGGGCCTGCAGCAGATTAGAAATGTAGACTCGAGACTAGACATGCACTGGATAGAATTCACAGTCCATCTGGGGAGAACTTTTTTCAGGGAAATGAGTGTGTAAAACCCTCTCTGGACCCTCAACAAGCATCAGTGTACTGTTGAGCAAAGCACTCTCTCTCTTATAGTCCTGCAGTCCAGCTGCTAGTTGGTGATAATTGTAGTTGTACACACTGTAGATCACACATGTGTGTAGTACTAGTAACAGCTTCCTTTTTTTAAAAAAAACAAAAACATTAGAATAAAAATGAGTTGGCACTGTCATCTAAGACTTCAAATACCTCTATGCTGACACTACATGCCAAATGATGACACCTACTTTCATTTTTTAAATGTCTGCAATATTTACATCTGTGGATGTGGAAAAAAGGTTAAAAACAATCTGTGGACACTGTCTACCCATGAGCAGTACACAGTGTGTTCCCTGATAGTCCAGTCAAGCTGCTGGTAGGATATGATTGCAACTGTATATTCTTTAGGGCCCACATTTGCATGTGAACACGGGTGACTTCCTTAATAACAGACTTGTCTTTAAATATATAATGAAATAAATAGGTGCATCAGCACAGTTTCATCTAATATTGCAAATGCCTTTGTAAATGATGTTCAGTACAGTGAAGTTTACATAAATAATCAAGCAATGTCATTTTTAACCTTTGTTCCTCACTTTAAAAAACCTCCTTTGAGTTCATTAAGGACAAAAATGTCAACGTCACAAAAATATGCCATAAAAATTATATAAATTATTTTCCACAACTGATATAAATCTTTTAATCCACTTAAGTCCTGATCATAGCTATTCTACTACTCTTTTTTTCAATTTTTAAAATTTTAACCACTATAACTGCCATTTTGGTAACACGGTGGTGCAGTGGATAGCACTGCTGCCTCACAGCAAGAAGGTCCTGGGTACGAGCCCAACCAGGGACCTTTCTATGTGGAGTTTGCATGTTCTCCGGCTTCCTCCCGCCATCTAAAGACAAGCACTGATAGGTTAATTGGTCAACATAAACTCACACATAGGTGTGAATGTGAGAGTGATTGATTGTTTGTCTTCCTGCGATGAACAGGCAACTCGTCCAAGGTGTACCCTGCCTTTGCCTATAATTAGCTGGGATAGGCTTCAGCACCCCCCACGACCCTAGTGAGGATAAAGCAGGTTCAGGAGATGAATGAATGAATAACTACCATTTTAAGGGAGTATTACCTTAATTTTTTTAACACCTAAAAATCCCCAAAATGAAATATTTTAAATATAATACACGCTAAGTGGATTTTTTTTTTTTCATACTCCTGGCTAAAAAAAAACAAAAAAAAACTACCAGAACACAAGTGTTAAATCTGTATAGTGGTAACTTTTCTATGTATACAAAAACAGAGGTGAAGAAAATGTGCATGATGTTGATGAAAAGGACAGGAAGTGAAGAAACAGTCAGAGCTAAAGAAAGAGGCAAGAGGACAGAAAGACAAAACGGGCATTCATCTCATCAGCCAAACCGATTAAAGCTCGATCGACTGGTAGACACAGGCAAATGTGCACTGTTGCTTAGGTTGGCCCTGCGTCGTACTCAGGTGTCTATCAGTTTAGACAGAGGGGAGAGGGAGAGGCAGCATAGGAGATGGAAATGAAGGAGGGGGAGGGAGAAACGATGGAGGAGGAGGTAACAGACTGCCAGATTGCTCCGTGGCAGACCAGTGTGGCCTCTGGCACTGTCACCACCACTGCCACTGCTGCTTCTGTTGTTGTTGCTGTCAGATGACGACAGGACAGAGAAAAACAGAAAAACAAGGGAGGGTCGGGTTGAGAGGACAGTGTTGTCGGTTGGAAAGACTAGCAAAATAAGCCGAAATGCTGTCCTTTTACAAGAGTTTATCTTAATTAAATGTAAAAATACAAATACAGAATTTTAAGGTTTAACACATAGTATCCTTATATGTTCAAGTGTCATCTTACCTCGGTGTGGACGTTTCAGTACAGTACATTGTCAAATGTCTGATGAAGGTCATGTAAAAGAAACATACATTCTATAAAAGGCATTTTATGCCAAGAGTGCCACTTGCAAACGTAAGATGTAGCCAAGTACTTTAGAATATTAAGTGAACAAAGTATTATAAGAGACTTATTTTGCATTGATTTGAGTGGATCATGCTTTTTGAAAGAGGGTTGGTTAATATATGTGTGTTTAACATATCAACCTCTTGTTGCAGGGACTCTCCAAGCTACTGGTTGCAGTAGGGTAATCAACAGAAGTTCTTAGCCTTTGTGAACATGACAAAATGGATTTAGTAGGGAGTGTACTGTACTGTCGAGTGAACTGCTGAGCGCGAGCGCTGGGTCTCCTTCTCATTCACCCCTCACTGTTGCATTAATTCTCAGTCTGGACTCTCTCTGTCTCTGCCTCCAGCCAAGAAAGCCAAATGTCAGTTTCAGTCTTCCTTCACTGCCTTCGGTTTATTTATATATTACTTCTTCATTTGTAGTTGACTGACAAAGTGGTTTGAGGTGTTATGCACTCTTAAAGGCCTGTGAGACGCAAACACCTGAAAACCAATATCCACACACTTCAGCAAAATATGTACAGTGCCTAGTGTCCAGTAAGTTATGCCAGAATCTTCAAATGTCCTCACACGTTGACTGACAAAAACAAGATATCCCCCATTAAATTCTCCAATCATGCATATGAAACCTACAAATGCACAGGTCTACCCACACACATATGCGATAGGGAAGTTTACATCACTTTTCTTCCAATTAGATGTATTCACACTTGGCTGGTTAGCAGCGAATGTCTGTAAAAAATTCCATCTGTTCATGTATCACAGCTTCATGTCTCTCATACCAGTTTTCACAGGTCATTTAGTTTGCCAGGAGTGAGCTATTCCAATTCCCAAGTACAACACTATTGTCGTTCCATTAGTATTGAAATTCCTCGGACAGAAGTTATGTGGTCACAAAGGTGGACGATGCAGCTGTTCAGTGACATTTTAACCTGTTGTTTACTGTGTTGCAGCTGCCATTGTTCTCCTGGATTGGCATAGGGTAGCTATTTTATGGCATTTGATGAGTTGAACGGGATTTCCATGTCAACGGAATTTTATAGAAGGCACACACTTTCATTTTTGGCTGTAGAAGATTCCTATTACACAACCACAAATACACAGAAGCAATGATTACAACAGAAGTGGAAATTGTCTGGCTTAATTAACTGCCATAATCTCAATTAGACTGACAGATACAGACATTCTCCTGTGCACATCTGTGTACTGTATGAATACACAAGTATGAGTGCACACATCATTTCACCATATCAATCTGCAGACCAACAATTTATTCAGTAATACATAAATATTTGTGCAGCCTGTTGGGATTGTTGGATTTTCAGCACTTTTCATTTATCAGCAAGAGGCAATACATTTTATTTCTTTAGCTGAACAAAGGTTAAAGTAGAGTCAAACCAGCATACTATTTCTGTGAGCAAATACCAACTACAGCATATTTAGCATAAGGGACATGTTTGCAAATTATCATACAAAGTTTGGTAAGAGTCACAGTACTGAAAGTGAAGACACTGGTGATCTAGAGGGCTATGCAAAAGGGATGCATACATTTGAGTCTACTTAGGCTACGTTCAGACAGCAGGTCTTAATGCACAATTCAGATTTTTGGGTGAAATACAATTTTTTTGTGTGCTTGTTCATACTACACATTAAATGCAACTTCTATCAGTTTTGAGTTTGAACTGAATGCGACCCTGAAGTGACCTGCGTGCGCAAAAGAGGTCCTGACGTAATACGTGACCACACAGATGCACTGTTTTACGGAAGTGAATATGTTTTTCCTCCTGCTCCTCCTGGGATGCAGAAGTGTGATGTTTGTCACATTTCAATGACGTAAAGGTCGGATAAATGCGCCCTGGTCATTCAGACTGAAGTCGCATTGCAGAATGTCAGGTACGTAACGGATTTAGGACCACATATGAAAGTGGCCTGGGTCATATTTGAAAAAATCTGATTTGTGGTCTTTAAACTGTCTTTAACAGATCGGATACAGGTCACATATGGGCAAAAAAATTGGATTTGGGCCACATTTGCCTGAAGTCTGAATGTAGCCTTAGAGAGCAGTGTTGATGTCATCTTGGCATTATATTGACAGGGGGGCAGTTCTATGCAAATGGACATGAAAAGCAATTTTTAAAGTGCTATAGTGAAATGCTATAGTATGGGTTGATGGAAATTTTTACTGAAACATGGGGTAATGGCCATTAGAGTGTTAACCCATATTAAAACTTCAATTTAGAAACTTTTACACTTTAACTAAGTTGTAAAACCAGAGCAGTTATTTTATGCCACTAGCTGCATGTTTGCAGGCAGTCCTCACAGCCCTTTAGCATAACCCCAAAGATAATAGACAGTGGTGTACATCTGTGTATGCAGCCGACTGGAAAGGCTGCAAGTTGCAGCTATAAGCCCGCAGCCATAATTGAAATGCTACTGCCTCTACTAGAAATGTAAAACACATCTTTATGTGTGCCAGAGGAACTTTTCTCAGAGTAAGTGTAAAAAGCTTTCATGGACCAGAGTCAGATTTTGAATTGCTGCTAGTGAGAGTAAGAAACTAGCCAGTTATTTCATAATTTGCAGTTTAGGTCATTACTATAAGGATGGAAGAGATATGAAAAGTACATGTTGGTGGCAGAGCTTCAGGCAGAGCATGTGGGCTGGCCACTTTATTAAACTGAAATGATCAAACCTTTCTTTAAGTTCTGCAACTTTATACTTTACCTAAACCCAATGATAAATGAGTTGTAAAAGGGTATGTTCGGGAAAATTTCTATGCTCCCATAAAAAAGTGATGGATTGCATTTGCCAAGGCAGAAATACATTTTTAGAAAACACTGGGTACACATGACCTCAGCAGGTCAAGGAAATGTGCTATAAACATCAACAGCAACTCTGGAAATTTTGATTGTGCCAAATGCATTGCATCATAGACATTCATCTTGGCAATGCAAAATGTGTTTAAAATGTCCTGAGAATAAATGGTGTTGATTATATTGTGTGTGTGTTAATTCTGAGCCAAAGCTTCTGTTCAAAATGATTCCTAGATATGGGTCTGCTTGGAGCTTTTGTGCTCTGGCTGTACACATGACACTTGCTGGCATGTGTTTGCACACATGCATGTGTTTGTCGGCCTGTCCATCTCTATGTTTGGTGTGTTGGCAGGGCTACCTCCATTACACTGTGACTGTTCATCAAAGCCCTGCTCCCAGGCAACCTTGTCGCCTGGCAACACGAGTGAGGTTCACCAAGGGGAGACTTCAACCAGGCACTAAGGGAGTGAAAACAGAAGGAAAAAGAACGGCAGAATGCACTAGCTGGATCTCCTTTTTAGCGTTTTTTCATTTTGTTTTTGTTGTCCCTGCATGTCTTTGCAGTGCTACACAGTGCCTGCATTCCTTATTCAAATCTGGCAACTCTCAACCTATGGTTTGGCACAAAGCAGCTTGCACAGTTACAGTGCATCCTGAAACATCTAATAACACTAAGCAGACAAGTAAGATGTCATCATTTTATTTGTGGCCTTTGTCTCACTATCATATTTCCAGTATTTAAAATTGGATGTATAGGCGGTATAGAGCTAGATGTATACTCTAACCCTGTGTCATCCACTTCTACTACCACATGCATCTGTACTGGAGGCTCAGTGATCGAATGTGAAATGCGTCTTCATTTTAGAGCTGTTACACCGTAGAGCTGCAATTACCCACTGATGCCTGCTTACCGGCAGGCAATCAACACTCCATTAGCCCCTCCACACTCAGCCCTCAGACTCACATATGCGCTGACTTCCACAGACACACATATGGGCAGGCAGACATGTGCACACGAACGCACACTCCCCTCTCTCTTCCCAGCAACTATGATTCTGGAGGGGACGCAAATCATTACTGACTGCTGCGGCTGTTTTTTTCTTTTTTTCCTTTTTTTTGGATCCTCCCTGGTTTTCTGTCTCTTCCAGCATTTTTTTCTCAATCCTTAAAAAATGTGCTGCATCCCTAGCTTTGCTTCTGAAAGGATTCCTAAACATTGGGTTTCTTCCATTTTTAACATATTCTCAGGCAAAGGAAACCGATCATGTAATACTTCGCCTGAGGTACAGTAGAAAGTAAATGTGTTATTCATGGCCAAAGGCGTTTCTATCATGTTAAGTGGAAAATCTGCAGCAGAGAGGTGACTGGGATGCAGGTGCTGCTTAAAATGAACACAAACAGGCACACATGCTTACACACACACTCGGTGCACAGCAGCACAGACAAATACAGTACAAACATTCACAGTCAAAAATAGGGAGATAAATGTGTAAATCTGCTTTCCTGGTTAAAATAGCAAGTCTCTGCAGGGAGCAGCGTTGTGAATTCCAGTTCTGAGCCTGAGACTGATATATATTCCTGTTTGCTTGTGTTTCCCCTCTCTTAACTTTCTAATCCAGTTGAGCATAGTGGCACCCTCCAAGTATATCTTCCACCCACAGCACATATAACTTTCCTCATCAGTCCTCCACTCACAGCATGCATGTATTGTTGCTAACTGCCACCCTTCAAACACTTGAGACGAAACGATGGCTGTCCTTCACTTTGCCTTCTGTAAATTAGTGTTCTTTTGGGGAACTGTGAGCAAACATACAGCTCAAGGTGTCATTATTCATACTGATGACTCAGAGACAAGGAGCCATGTTCTCGTCTCAGAAGACTGAGAGAAAAGCAATCAGCGTCCTTGGGGCAATATTTCTGTCTGGTATATATAGCCTACCCTGAACATAAAAATGATAACATAAAACATATGTGAACAGTGCACCTAACCATCACACTTCATATTTTGTTCTTTTATGAAATTTAGGTAATGCAAGGACATCCAGGCGCCTTATGTAATTTTCAGACTGGAATATGAAAATAACCCAGAGCGAGTGTGTCATCTTAGTCTGTGGGATGGGATGCTGTTTGAGCAGTTCTTTGTTGGTTTAAATGATGCTTCCATAAGCCATGACGTAGGTCAAATGAACTCTGTAATTCTAACAATTCTTTCCTTTTAATATTAATTTTAATGTAATGCCAACATCAACCAAATAATGAGTAATTTTAAGATGGAATCTGTCTCAAGCTTTCACAGGGAAGATGAAACGATGAGACTTAAAGAAACAAAAAGAAAAACTGATAATGTTATGGTATTGCTTTTTTTTTTAACCCTCTTGCTGCCTTCCACAGCCACATCCACATCCCATAGACAAAGGCAGCAGAATGGGGTCAATTTGACCCCAAGGAATACACAATGGCTTCGCATTACCTTAACCCTTTATTGGGCAAGTGACTATTTTTGGCAGTTTCCTCAAACATTAAATATGGGGCCAATCTTGTGCCTCAGTGAGGTCCAGAAGCATGTTGGTTTTTTAGAATCACTAAACAGTGATTCAGAGAGATTTTATGGACATTGTGAAGCTGTAAATAATGAATATGAGTGATTTTTGTCAGTTTATGACCTTATAACAGTTGTTTTATGGCATGTGTTTACTTTTTAGCAAGTGCTGCTCAGATGTTATATGGTAAGAGGAGGGAGATGACGATGTCCAATAACACACTAAGGTGGAAATTTTGAATTCCAGAGTATTTCAGTGAGTGCCCTACAAAGGGTTAACCCATTTATTTAAAATTTATTTGAAAGTATTTTATTTTTTTATACTGCACAATGAAGAGAAACATAAACAAAGACATAATGGCAAAAATTGCATCATTGATCATTAACACATTAAATAATCGATCTCCCTGCAGTAACAGAGGCAGGATGTGTTTATTTCCTGTTAGACCTCCATCCATTGTGCAGTTATATAGATGTTTAATGAAACTACAGAGACTGGTGTCCATCAAATCCCATTCCTGCATTGTTTTCACATTAATGCACTCCTCTGGAATACAGTCTTAAGCTTGCAGTGTGTTGATTCAGACATGCTAACCTTTGTCTGAGCTGTTGGCTCACCAGAAAATGTACACAGGTTAATTTGGTTTAATGATATCTGCATTGGAACTCAATTCCATGTTAACTATAGGTCAAAATAATTTTAGCGTAGAAAGCCAATCAATTAGAGGGAGTCTGTGGTATGCATGCATGCTAATACATACAGTGTGCGCATGTACAAGCATACATGTTAGTCATCTTAAAATTGTAAAGCCTAAACATTGGGTTAAATTGTCACAGTAAATATATTTAACAGCGGTTATATTTGTTAATTCAGTTTTAGTCAAATTTGGTAAGATTTACTTGATCAAATAATTTTAATCAATTGGATTGATGTATTCCTGACCGGTAACATCATGCACAGATAATCACTGAGTCCTGTTTACATAAAGGGAATTTCTCAGACTCAGATTCAGCTTTATTGTCATTCAATTAATGGGACATGATAGAATGAAATATAGTTACCCAGGTCTCGGTTTTTGTAGCATGAGAAAGATAAAAAGGATAGAATATAAGATAAAATGTATAAAAGGTAAATAGGATAGAATAAAAAACTACAGTCAAATATGCAAAAAAATAATAAAAATAACTTCTTAATATGTACAACATTACACAGTATGCAGCAACAGTACAGTTAAAGTGAAATTATAGGTCTTTGTTAAGAGAACACAGAATTGTTAATGGTTTTGCACATGTAACAATATATATTATACATCCCTACATTAAAATGCAAGTACCTAGGGGCTAAGGATGAAAGAAATGTAAGTGGTCAACTGTGACAGAATGTGTTTGTTTCTCCAAGTTTCCAAAGAGTGTATTGAAAAAACTTGACGGCCCAGTATGTCAGATTTAGAGGGATTTAGTAGGATTGAGAGAATCTGCAAGAATATGCAGATGCAATATGCTCTTGTTAGCACATATATGATATTCCTCATAATGTTTTCATAAGTGTCATTACTTGAAAAGAACAATCACTGTGTTTTTGTTACTTGTAAATGAGCTGTAGACAGAGACAGTAAGTCATCTGACATGTTTTTAAATTAGCTTACAGTGAACCTCTTTTGTTTTCTTTTTTATATCAGCTGTCATCCAGTAACATTTCCACATGGTACATTTCCATCCCCTACTTATATTTCATGAGTTAATATCAGCCAAAAAATACTAAACAGTGCCCAATGAATCACAAAACACTGACTAATGTGGACTTTTTGTATTATTTGTGGCCTCCATAGGAGAGGGACTGTTCAGTTGATTGTAATCTGAAGTTTCACCACTAGATATCACTGTCTTACACTGAACCTTTAAAGCAGTTTATGTCCTGTGGTCACGTTTTGTACTCTCCCAGTCACACTAACCTTTTAGTTTGTCATGTATACCTGTCCTTCAGTCCTTTGTCATGGTCAGTATGCAGCACATACTGGCTAACGTACACCATTTTCTTGCCAGATTCTTTCATGCACTTTCCCTGCTGTGAGCTCTAACCAGTGCTTTTCTGACTTTTGCTTGTCCTGGGCTATGATTCTGCTGCCCCTTCCTGGTTTGTTCATTGATGCCTGCCTGTCTGGTTCAGACCCCTGCCTGTCCTAAAACCTGCCTCTGGCTGTGCCTACCTGCTTTCCTGTCAGCCTACCTACCCATTTATCATAAATTCATTCATCCTTTCTGTCTACCTGCCGGTGTCTACATTTTGGTTCTTTCCCTGCTTTCTGAGACTCCAGCCCTGGCAAGTTGAAAAAAGGCTCAGTTATCGGCTGTTTTATAGAAAGAGACAGTATCAGTAATGAGACGAGGCAAACCGTCCTATCTCTGCAATATACACAGTAAAATGTAAAAATGTAAAAAATAAAAGCCCTGCGGTGTTACTGCAATGCTCATCTATTTCACCATGGTGTTTTGACTCTATAGTTCTCCCTCTGTGTGTTGAAAAAAACAAATGGATTGTTGATGTGAGAGGTGTGTTTCATTTCCAATTATCTCTTAAGTGTAACTGTTTTTAAGCTCTCATGTGCAAGTACTTTTGAACAAGTAACACAGAGTCAATCCCTTTGATAGCTAGCAAAACTGGCTATAGCTGCTTGAAGTAGAGTACTTTGGCACAGTAGCGTCAAAGTAAAACAAACACACAAATCAATGCTAAAGAGACTTATATCGCTAATACAGGTGATTTAAGCACAATATTCACCATATGGCTATACCCTATACCTAAAACATGTTTTATTTTGAAAGTGTTTGTGTCCACCAAAATTTGCCAAGCCCACATGCCATGCAGGGATTGGAGCACATAGGTTGAAACCCACTGCTATAAAACCTATTTTGCTTTAACAAAATAGGACAGCCTCTTGAGTTAAGTATGAAACCATTTTTAGCAAGGACAAAGTGCAAGCAGGTCTAACAAAGTAGCTGACTTTGACACCAAAAACCACAGTTTGCATCCTGTCTCCTGTTTTTAGCCAGACATTTAGTCTAAAAGCCAGGTTTTTCTGCAGCTATTGTTGAAGGGCGTTTTTGAACAACTGCCTTATCTTTTCTTTGCTGCTGCTGTATAGTTTGTATATTCTTGTCTTCCTGGCACACAATACCTCATTCTTTTTCTTCTGTGTATCGAGCTGATAGCTACAAGCCTATTCATTCAGCTTTTGGCCAGGCACAGTCACTCTTTAATATGTTTCTCCAGTGAGGCAGGTATTGTCAGCCATGTAAAAACTCATCTTGATACAGCTGAAACACTCAGTGAAAGAGAAATCCAAGCCATCCACTCATTGATTTTCTTCCCATTCCAGCTCTCAGTTGTCCTACACATTTTAGGGTAGTAAAAAAAATAAGAGAAGTGCGGATGGGCTTTGCTTGCAAACGGTAATAAAGAAAGACTCAGTCAACAAAAGTCTGAGTTGCCAGCGTAAAAGTTTGTGATTAAAAGAGCAGTGGTAAGGTATTTCTTTGAGTTTCTAATCCAGAAGTACTTTCTAGAAACTTTCTATTTGCAGGTTCTGCGAACTTAATGTTGCGTATCACTGTGTTTTTGTCCTTAGTAAATGGAAAACTTAATTCCAGGGGGGAAAAACACAAATGAAAATGGAATGTGTTTGGAGATTTTGGCTATGTTACATGTTAGCTAAAACTGTTTCCATGTTATTAACAGTCACACAAAGCTGCAACTGATCTTCCTTCTCTTCATCAAAAATTCATCATATAAATTACAGAAGATAAATATTGTGCTTTACTAATATTTGACAGAAAACGTATACAAATATTTTAAAGTATTTCTAGAAAGTTTTGGGTCATACCTCACAGTTTATCCTCCCTAATTATGCTTTGCTACCAGCCTATGCTAGCTCATCTAAATGATGTAACACCATGAAAGGAACACCTGCCACTATAGCTGAGAACACTGAGATCAATTCGTCAACTGAGTTGCTTGCCGTACAAATGCAGAGTTACTCACATGAAGCCAGAAAAAGAAAATACTAATCTTTCATGTTTCCCACAAATCTAACTCCATCCCTTTCTTTCTCAGCCCCTTTATTCCATTTTTCTCAGTGACACAAACAATGTAAATAATTACCCATGGTACTGGGATTGAAAAACAAAAACAGGAAAAAAAGAAAAGAAAAAAAAAATATCCTCCTACACATCTCATAAAAACACCACCCTGTCAAAAAATGAGCTCCATTCCCGATTCCAGTTTTCGATCTCTATGTCAGTGTATCGCTGAAAGTAGTAATTAGGTTGTCAGGGAGAGAGCATGCAAGAGAAACATAATAAGTACCACACACACATTCACACAGCCTTAGTACAGGGACAGCTGGGGGACAGAAGAGCCATTATGAGTTAGCTGACAACCATGTACTGTATGTCTTTACTCCTTCCTGCCAAAAACCTATCGACTATGTATTGATTCAAGTTTTTAATCTTCTAAATGGAGAAAAGACACATCACTGACAGGTCATTTAGATCTAAATATGTGGCTACTGTTGCAGCTCAGCTGTGTAACAGTGGGTTTGCTACTTTAAAATGCAAATATGTAATTTGAAAAGTAATTATAATGCTGAGTGTTCAGTACTGTTTTGGGTTCGAGTAGCCAAGGGGAGGAAAACAACTGTTACTGAATTTACACTCATAAAAATACTAATGTGAATTCAGGATGTCATGTGCATTCTCATTCTCTATTCATTTGTCGGGTAAAGCAGCTTTGCCCCTGTTTTCACTGGACCTTGTGAGCAGGCAAACTGTGATAACCAGGATATTATGGAAAAGCTTCTATATAAGGAAAAGATAGACATTTTAAGGGGAAATGGAAGTAGAATTATAGTGAGGAATACTGTAATTGAATGAGTCATGGAGGAGGTAAGAATAGATGAGGGAAGCTTGGTGATATTACTCAGAAAAGCTAAAAGAAAGTCAGTGACGGGAGATGGCACACAAGAGTTGAAGAAAGCAGTGACCAACAAATACTCAATACAACCAAACAAGCTGAGAGAAATTTGCCACTCATTTGGCAAGGACTGGTGGGAATGGACCTCAGCAGTTAAGCTCCATTTTCTCGCCATCAGTCTTGATTGCCCATGGCTCTTGTTAGACCTTGGCCATCAGCCACACACAGAGTGGCTAACCAGCATCCCACTGCTCCATCACCAATATGACAGTGTCTTTAACAGCATCAGCAGGCTGGGGCAAGGAGTAATGAGGGTCTCATGTATAAAAACAGGAGGATAAACTCAGGTAGGAGAATTCAGGCATGTGGTTATCAGTAATGTGTCCTATCAGTGTACAAAATATACCTAGCCTATTTGATACTGCTTGCAGAGGAAGCACATTTTCTGCAAGCACATTGCATTTTTCAGCAAACAGGAACATTTGTTGGCCAGCTAATATTTCATCCTTTCAATCATTTCTCAATTTTCCTTCCCCCATTGTAAATTAAAGCAAAAAAACCAAAAAAAAAACAAACAAAAAAACATTGATGTATTTTGTAGCCTTTGGAGTTCTAGTTTGGCTATTAAAATAGTTAACTGTAGTATGTCAATACAGTAAGATTAAGTTGAATGTGTTTCAGTTCTTTAAAGAAATTGCAGTCTCACACTTGGATTTCAAATTAGATGTCTAGATTTCAGCAGTTGTTAAATTTTACCTATAAACTCTGTAACAGAGTAACAGTAATAGAGTTACAGAAGGATTTGTTCAGTCTGCAACACAGAGTTTTCTGCATCATCGTGTCATTTTAATTTGTCCCAGAGTGGAGAAAATAAGCCTTTCTGTACCAAATGGAAGGTTGTGTTGCCACAAATAACAAATCAAGCAGGTATATCTCTCTAATTTAGCTGTGCAAAATACAGTATCCATATGTACTTCTGTTACTGAGCTACATGCACACTCATTAACTGAGGAAAATATAGCAGAATTAGTTTAATCTATAAGAGGAAAATTAGTGTAACCAAAGAGTGCGTCTTGAAAATAGGACACTCTTTTCTCCTATGCATAAGAAAAATAATTTTTGTGGTAGAAGACTGTATGAACAGTCACTATGTTGAGGCATTACATACTGAGCTGCTCTGTCAACAAGTCCAAAGAATTTTCAGAATGCCATCTTGCTTCTTTGATTTTGCAACCAGAGTCTTCAAATTGCACTCCCACTGTGCCTCTGAGTGAGGTTTGACATCAATTAGTCTTTGCAGCTGACAATTACACAGAGCTACATTCCATAATATAATCGTATCACTGCTTTAAAACAAACTTTAGCGAATAGTTGATGACAGTCCATATCAACTGTTTGGATGTCCTGAAAAACACTCAAATCACCCTTGGGATACCTTTTTTGGCCATGTCTGATTCAGTAACTCAGAGGAATCTGGGGTTTATGACCTACACAGCAATGAGCCAAGAGGATATTTTAGGTTCACAGTTAAAGCTCCTACAGACTGTGAGATTTCAGCAATCACATAAGTTTATTGCAAGCCACGCTGTGCAACATGGATCTAATAAACTTGGGTATGGCGTGTACACAGACTGTGCAATGATAAAGTCTACTGAATCCCAGGTTGCTGGACAAGTCAAAGTATGAGAATTAAATGTTGTCAGTACAAGATGTCTATCTTTGACAGCATAGTTGTAAACATTGAAGCTAAAGTAATGATTGTACTGGTACAAATGTGGTTTTTATATGCAACAAATAAAGTCAAGTCAACGGGCAGGAGCAATATGTGGATCCAATCCTGTCTAGGGAAAAGACCAGGCTTGCAAAGAAAACTTGAAGCTTGTATTTTAGACATATACTTTGTTGTAATGATCAATATGTCATTTCATTCTGAATTTCTATCAGTTTTAAGTAGACACAATTTTATTGCACAATATCTTTGGACAATGGCTATCTGTGAACCTCTCACAGTGTAACATAGGACCACAGCAGTGTTTGGTCACCTTTCATCTGGGACATCCCAAAGTCATTGAATACACAGCGTAATGCCATTCTCAGCTCAATCAATCAATCAGTTGATCAATCAATCTACCAGTCAGTCAAATTTTATTAATATAGCCCCACATCACAACAAAAGTGGTCTCATGACACTAAACATTTAGAGCTGGTCAAGTCCAGACTCTTAATAAAATGTGAGAGCAGGGACCACCCGGGACTATCCCATAATATTCCTAGTTCCATCTTCGCTGAGCTTTCAAGCACCCCGAAGTGATACTAAAGATGGACCAGTCATTTCAGAATCATTATTGTGTCAGAGTAACTGTCACTATGTTGTGATGTGTAACCCAGAGCCAAAGTAATGAGAAATCTTGTTGGTTCTAACTTTGATTTGAAATGGAAACAATATTCTTGCCTGGAAAACATTTCATTTCAGAAATTGTAATTCACAAGGTGACACGGTGGTGCAGTGGATTGCACTTGTGCCTCACAGCAAGAAGGTCCTGAGTTTGATTCCAACACCAGTCGATGGGGGTGGGACCTTTCTGTGTGGAGTTTGCATGTTCTCCCCGTG
>JAPQRP010000012.1:6189900-6214339 GCA_037367295.1 Apogon hyalosoma | reverse complement strand
AATTGCCCATAGGTGTGAATGTGAGAGTGATTGTTTGTCTCTATATGTCAGCCCTGCGATGAACTGGCGAAATGTCCTGGGTGTACCCCACCTTCGCCCGGGATAGGCTCCAAGCGACCCCTCTGACCCTAGTGAGGATAAAGTGGGTTCAGAAAATGAATGAATGAATGAAATTGTAATTCACAGTATTACATTTATCCTTCTTTACTGTTGCATCACTCGTAGGTGTAATTATGATCATCGCAATATTTTGAGCTGATACCACCAGTAGAAAAGTCCTCTATAGATTTACATTCCCAGCTCATCACACATCGATGTTTGGCTAAAGTGAAGCACTTTGACACACAGGACACCCCTAGGTGTTATTTTTCTAAAAACAAAAAAGAGAAAAAAAACAAAACAAAACAAAAACAAAAATAAACACAGCATGAAAGTGGGCTCAAACCTACATTGACTTCGACTGCATACCTGGTGTGTTGAAAATCAACACTATGGGGGTACGGACACCAAAGACCAGAATGCAACAACATGGAAGTGAGAATAGGCTTATGTCATGCTTGTCTGTATACAGTCCGCTGTATAATGTAATCCATATACAGACTTAGACTTTAGTATCATAAAGGAGTGTTTCTATAAATATTTGTCTCCAATCTGCTCTTCCTGTTTCTGTTTTTCAGGGGAGAAAGATGACCAGTGACCACAAGCTGAAGCTCCATCACCAGCCTTTCTCTACTGATTAGGATCACAGCAGAAGGAGGTGGGTGGGGAGAGGAAAACAGGAAGGAGGAGGAGGTGGAGGAAAGAGAGGGCATCAGGGGAGCTCTTTAGGAACAGACACCAGTTGACTCTGCTGCACCCTTCGCAGCAGGAGCTGTCAATCCAATTATGCCCACAGTCTGGCCCACTCAAGCACACATGCACAGTCACACACATAAAACAAGTACACTCCACACTAGTTCTAATACACTTCACTGCTACAATCCACCCACATAAATTTCTCATGCACATATACTTGTGTGTACGCTCTCAAACACCGCCGACATTTATAGGAACATGTTCAAACTTAATGTCTGCGCGCACACACCTAGGAAGGCAGATCCAGCTGAGACTCTGACTATCACCACATCCCCTGCTTGGTGAGAATATCACAGCAACAACATATGCAGCGGGGGGTGTGAAAGTCTCCAGCTAATCAAGGCATGTAAGCACCAGCGTCTCCACGCATAGTCAGACACTTCAAAGCTGTGCTGTTGTGCTGCTCGTATGCCTGTTGTACATTCCCCTTTCAAATGCTAGAACAAACCCTTTGAACATCCTTCCTGCCCCTTCTTCCCTTTCTTTTATTCCCTCCATCATTTCGTTCCATCTTGGCAATCCACCTCTTTCATTACAGCTTGTTTACTGTGGAGTTAACCCTTCCCGTTCCCCGATACGAGCACAGGCTTTCCTTTGTGTGCTTATTGCATCCGATTGCATTGCCTGAGTGTTGTAATCATGTCCTGGAGAAAACATCGCAACATCTATTTTCTACCATCCCATACAAAATTTTGCTCTTGTTCTGTTTTCTGTGCCATAAAAGAAGAAGAATAAACACAGTAATCACATTCCAAACAATCCTTTCTTCAATCGTAAGTGGTTTACAGAATTACAACTGAATGTAGCGTTGAGAATTAATCATTCTACATACATGGGTGGCTAAAAGCTTGGCAGTACCCTGCAGTATTCTGCCCATGTGTGAATTACATATATTCAGTGCTGTAGGTCTTCTTTATACTTGAATTGCAGCCACAGGTTTCTATTCAGATAACTTTTTCTCTCTCTTTCTCCACCTGACCATTTGTCACACATAGCTTACCTCACACACACATTAAATAGCTGTATAATTTTAAAATCTTTCATAAGTTAAGCATAGTTAAATATTTAATGCTACAAAGATCATATTGTGTTCTAAGATAATATGTGATCTGTAATCTTAAAAGGTGTCCATGGGAAAGCTGTAAAGAAATGATGGACTGAGATGTTTCTATACGTGTTCCATAGATTCAACATATTCAATAAACCTGTTTAATGTTTCTTTTCATGAATGGCACTTAATACATTTAAAAACCCTTTAAGTTGATTTTCTGATAAATGAATAAGGGATCTGAAAAGTCCTTAAACCATTGTGCAGTAATATTTTTTTTCTCGTCTAGTCCATTTTCTTGATTATTTTGTTCAGTTTTATGTCGTTGCTTTAGTTGTAGCTTTTGCAACATTCATTTAAAATAGAAAAGTTCAATGTGAGTTCAACTTTTTCTTCTTTTTTTTTCAGCAACAGGAGGAGAAAATGACAAGTTCTGTGGAGCAGATCTAAGGAACTATATATTAGGTAAGACATTTTGAGCATATTTGAATACCAGGGGAGAGGATGAGCCTTTTCCAATATGTATTATAGTAACGATCTTGATAGATATTATACTTTCAATATGTAGAAAATTATCAGAATTTTTGCAATACTTATTAGTATATTTTTTTTAGAACATAAAGTAGCACAAATAATTACTTGGAAAGTTTATTCGATGGTGGTTTTGAAGAAACACATCAATTTGTGGTAGAAGTGTAGTAAATTGGAACTCAAACCTGTTTCTCACTACTCAGAGCAAAAAGAACAAAAAAAAAACAGGTTTTACATGTGCACTATATGGAAAAAAATGTTGGATGCTCTTAATTCAGGTGAGTCTTTGCTAACAAGGGGCTGGGCTATGAAACGATAATGACAAAAGCCATAATATAACTTTATGTTGCAATTAATCTTTTGTTTTTAGAGTTAATTTTGCTTATCTATGCTTGGAAAATGCATGTTTTCTTTTACTTGTTTACTAATTATACTCAATGTTTTATTATCATTATAATTGTTTTAAATGCTCCACTTATTGATTTCTGAAGTATTAGTCACATTCTTTTTAGCCAATATTTGGTGATGGCTTTTTTTGCCTGTGGCAAGCGGTATTCTAAACAGCTATACATCACTTTTACATAATTCCTCTGGGGGAATGCTAAAAAACAAAGTAGCCAATGACATATCAAAATGAACACCAAAAACTGAATACATCAATTTAATCATATTTCCCCAAAAGCCAACAATACCAGGACAGGACCAGAATACATGTGCTTGATCTGCCTTGAGTGATCCATGCTCCCTCCAGCAGGAAAATTGAACTCCAATAAAATGTGATTTTCGTACAGGTGTTATAAAGAAGCGGACCAGACTTTTCCAACAAAAATCCCTCCAGGATAGGGAGTTTGTTGTACTACTTTGAGATTTCCATCCATCTGACCATATCTCATTTGGTATTTCCTCTTGCAGGTGTATTTGTCACATTCTGACCATAAATAATCATTTTAGACCTCAGGCTACCATCTGGTTCTTCATCGCTCACTCAGGAAGAAGTGAAAACAACTGAAATGAACCATTTTATCATGATAATATTTTAAATGTTAGTACAGACTGTGCTAACATGTTTGACTACATAATATATTTGGCTTGGTAAAATAATTATAGATGTATGTCTAATCCCCATGTCAGTGTTTGTACTTAAATCTGACATCTTATTGCCCATAAAAAGACAAAATAACACCTTCACTTCCTGCTACCTGACTACTAAGTATGCCAAGGGACAGTTCAATTTGTATTGTGAGCTTTCCAAATTGTTGTTGGTCTCTGTCTTTTAAAAGGGCTCTTGTGTTCTGTCAAACCAAAGGTGAAATATGTCAAAATGGAAGCTGCACAGATATGGCAGAAGGAGTCACAAGGTGGGTGGGTCCAAATAGGTCTAAATTATTCTTCAACAAGCAGATATGAATGAGGGAAAGAAATGTGATTGTTAGGGGTGACAGAAGGAAGAAAAGCTGGGAAGGTGCAAAAAAAAAAAAAATTAAGTTGAAAGAGGTGAGTTAGAAAAAAAGATGCAGAGAAAAGGGAGAGGGAGGCGATATAGAGGTAGTTTATGGTACAAAAGATAAATATGACAGTCTTCTTAGAGAGAGAGGCTAATGGATTTCTCTTGTTCAGCCCTTATCCCTTTTCTAACACATCCCATCGACTGCAGCTTATATTGAAAGCTCCGGACACTCGTCACGACTCGCTGCTCTAAAGTAATGGTGGGTTGCTTCAAATAAGAAATGACCATTAATATAAAGTGCTTTTGTTGTTAGGATTTCCAATTTCTATATGATTTCAATTCACCCTGACATATTGCTATGTAACTCAGAGGCAGTGGTTAGCTTTCTTTGACATTTTAAAAACTGTGCATTGCAGATCATGCTGCAGTATTTTTCACCACAAATCTGCACTCACAGTCTATGCCTGACGTGACATATGATAATGAATTTTATGTGCACCGTCCCCATGCGTGACATATATCTCTGTCATATAATGATAAATGCGGGACCTCTCTAAGCCAGATTGATTTTTTTTTATTCAGTGATTTCTCAGATGAAAAAATAGCTGTCAATGTCTCTTATTCTGTAGTCATCTTACACCAAGGTACACGCCCTTGTCAGCCATTTAACAGCTCGGGAAATAAACACTGCATTGGCTACGGAGCATCTCTCGTCCAGCAACAATGTAGCACTTCATTTTTAACCATTAACATTTAAATGGCGGCCACGATTGATTGACCAAGTTTGAATGGCAATTTTAACACACAAGTGATTCCTCTCATCCCGTATCAGCACTGATGTTGTCACAACGTTGCATCACGGGTGCTTTGGCAATTATGCTTTCAATGTTCACAGTATTTTACAGCCAGACAGCTCCATTTTGAAGAGGCCGATATACACTATGACACAATGAGACTTGTAGTAATGGCATGACCTTAAAAAATAGCCCCTTAGTTAATAAATAATGCACAAGAGTCCTTGACTGCTCTTTTACTATAATGAAATATTATAACCCTATGTCAGTGAAGATCATTTGGAAAAATGAATGTGCTTATTGCTTCAAATTTATGCCATTTGGTTATGCCTAAAGAGTTTTGTGGTTTTCAAGTTCATCCATCCATGGATTCACTGTTTACATGAAGTTATGAGACATCCTGACCTGGATCTTCTATATATTCTCAACAAACCTATTTTGCTACTGAAAAGACCAAACCATTCCTCGTGCTTTTTAAACATACGGTAATTTCTCTGAAAATACATGCTAATGAACACTAATTTGCTTCTCTCACTAAAATTCTTCTGTTGAGAGAAATTCTTTGGCTATCTTTGCAGTTTTAAGTGTAAATTTCATCCTGTACATAAGCCCCATAAAGGTTGTTGAGGTGAAAAGTAGAAGAAGACTTTTGACACTTTGAGTTCAGAATGTAAATCCATGCCTCCAGTGTTGATAAATATAAGTGAACTTTGGCTAGGGTTGAAATAATTTAGCATGCATACACTTCATCAGCAGTAACTTTCACAAGTGGTCGTATTGGAAAAGCAACAAAGCAGTGAATGTTTTACATTTTCAATATTAACATGTTTTTGTCTTGGTGTGTCTGTATTAAGAAAACAAAGGTGCTGAAAAAAGGTGCATGGTTCTCACTTATATGCGTAGAAGCTCAGAAGTACGACAGGGTTTGGCTCTTGCTTGCTGTAGCCGGCAACATTTGGTTTTGTATCAGCTGGTAAAACAGCAGTAGTTTATTTTTGTTAACTCATATCAAAGTAATGCAGACGAGTAGTGTCAGTATGAGTTGTAGTGTAAGAAACAGGCTGTAAGACTTTAAAGTTGCTTGGTTAACTTCCAATAAGTGACTGGAAAAGAATTTGCTTCATGCGCTGAAGTTATTCTTGCTTCATTCATGTTTTGCAGAAGTCACTGCTCCACTGAGCAAAGTATTTCAGCACCAGCTGCTCAAATGAGCTTGCTCAGTCTTTTAAAGTAGAAGACTGATGCCATACTATGTAGGATTATTGCATATGTCAGGTACTAGTGTATAACATAGTGTGAATATATTATAGTTAACAGGATCAGGAGGTTAAAAGTGCATCAGTCAGGAGTGCAATATGTGTACATCACAGTATTTAGTTACCGAAACTCCTCTGAGGCCTAATTTATATAAAGAACGATCACTGACTCTATGACTTTGTGCAGTTGCTGCAAAGTGTACTTTAAAAATAAAGATATTTCACAGATAATTAAGTATGGGAAGATTTTCTTCACAAAACATAAAAAAATAATAATAAAAGCTGATTTTGATCTTGGGACTCTTTTGTAAATCATAAGACTGGACTAGGTTCCACTGACAATGCAAAGCCCTGGATGCCCCACGCTGAATAATGCAGTGAGAAGCATTTTACAATACATTAAGTTGAGGTGAATGAGCAGAAAATAAATGAAAATGGAACAGACGTCGCTGTCCCTAGCTTTTCCATCTATGCCACAAAAGTTACAGTCGTGCTGTCGAACATTCGCAGCCTCCATCCAATAGAAAAACTACGTTAGACGTACATCAAATGGATCTCTCCTTGGTGTGTGCTGTGCCTGAGGGGTTCATCAGTTTCAAATGGCCTCCAACCAATTCATGTGTGACGCAGGTGAGGGAAGCGTATATCTACACTCAGCTCTGTGATGGTTCCTCAGATGGTGTTGTGTGTGCGTGTTGTGTGTGAGACATGTATAAAAAGACTTTAGGCTCATGAAAAGCATGTAATGTTAGATCTCTATGTGACTTGGTAGCCTGGCTGTCATGTGCCTTACTGCTGGCTGTGCTTAGTTGGCAAGCAGCCACTCAGACATGAAGTTACATTAAATTGATTTATGTATTGTGTTGAAACAGCCATGTAGGGTTTTGGCGTTATGGGAAATAGACTGTTGGAAAGTGTACTCTATCTTCTATATATAATATGCAAGTTTTGGTGACTATATGCGCATGCATGTGTGAAATATGATTTCAACTGTCAAACAATAACATTAGGCTTTATATTGGAATTGCACACTTGTCCTTTCTATTTACAAGACCATTTTCTCATACATATCTGTGCATGTACTTGTATGCACCGTCCATCTCTCATCGTCTATTATTTATCGATAACACCTTCTTTGTGGTTGGTTGAGAATAAATGAAAAATCACAAGGGGATTTGTAAGATACGCATGAATCATGTATTTAATTAAGAAAAAATAAAGTCGACTACTAAGTAAAATAAATATTTGATAGATAAACATTTCTTCATGAACAAGTCACTTCGATATGTACTACATATATTTTCATATAATACGATGATAGTTATTTTTATTGTAAGCATAAGAAACTACTGCTTTGTTCTTTATTTTCTTCATTGATTAAAAACATAAAAGCACTCAGTGAAATCTAATGACTGAGAACCAAATGAGTAAATAGTGGGTTTTGGAGACAGCAGTGTACAACAGTAAAATTATTATCCAAGCGATCTTTCATAAACATCCTTCATATTTTGTACCTCTGGTCTTTGCCATGACTTGCTTTATTTACTATATTGTCTTATGCAATTAGAAAATACATTTCCCTCAATGTGGCTCTCTGAACAAGTGTTAAAGCTAATCTAACCATCTGCTGTGTGACCTGTCTGACTGATCGATTTTCTAACCCCTTTTGGACACTGGTGAAACGGTATAATCACAATTCCATTTTATAAGGTTGTTGGGCTCTTTCCTCGAATTTTGACAGACTGACCTGAATCTTGTTTCATCCAGTGGGAAAGATGCAGTTTTTCCTTTGTCTTCATTGCCATTTTTTTTCTTTTCTTTTCTTTTCTTTTTTTGTTGCATGGCAAAGATGAACAATTAGTAAATTACCAGTATTCTGGACTGAGGACAGAAAGTGAACTGTTAAGTCAACGTAAAGAAATTGCTTTAACCTTTAACTTGCATATTACTTACACCAGTCCAAATTAAGATGTTAAATTCCATGAGTGAGTAGACAGGCCAAAAAAAAGGAATGGCATCACTTTTGTAGATACAAACAAGATAAAAATATTATGTGTAAAGCTCAAAGGACTTGCAAAGGGTGGAATTCACTGCCAACAGCACTGCTAACTACATAGCACCAATGTTATTTGAAACAGTCATACATTCGGTCTATAATTGGAACGTTTCCATGCAGAAGCTTTACTTGTGCATTTAACACCTATGTGCAAACTCACCTCTGAAACACTGCCTCTCTCCAAATTCAGTTTATGAGACATGAATGATATTGAATTAATGGTTAATGATATCAGCTGTAAAATCTTCAGTAAGTCATTGGAGGGACCAGGTCACTATGCATGTTACCTCTGAGTTTCAGGTATTTTGGTATAAAAAGCACTGATGACCACACTGCTTTATTACATGTCCAGCTATCCTTATTATCCCATAATCCCAGGGTGTAATCATTGCAGAACACACAGGAATTGAGAATGTCAGATCCAAACTGATACTCTGTTAACAAAGCTACTGGTGGTGTGTGTATAAATGTGCACAAACTCTTCAGGGGGTTCAGATGCACTGTGACACATATCCAGCTTTAACACCAGGTGAACATCAGTGCAAGTGTGTTTGAGAAATTCCACATATATATATTTAGTGATACATAACATTATTTTTAGTATCAGACATTAAACGCATTTCATATCTACCTGAATTATTTCATAGCTGGAGTGTATTTTGATGGATTTCAGTATATTATTGATACAGATGAAGAAGCACAAACCTTTTTTTTTGTTGTGTAGAACTCTACTCATTGCTATTTTCATTATGAACTGTACTGAACTGCAGAGAAATATCTGAAACACAAGAAACCGATGCAAAACAAGGCCAAATTACACTCATGGGGAAAAAAAAAACTCTGTGTGTGCAGATTGCAGGTGCACATCCTGTGCAATGCCCTGTGCAATTATCTGCTGTTGCCCTTAATGCAAAGTACAAAATCTGTTTGTACGTCTGGGGTCTTTGTTTAAGGTATACTAGTTCAAATAGTTGAGAGCTTACATTCCCGTACCTTCATTTTAGGAAACATCAACATCAGTTTTTCTACCTTTCTCAATAAGTTTTTGCTTTAAATACTTCCAACCTAACAGAATAGCTTCAGAAAATATTTTTGTCTTAACTGTATTATGTTGAAATTGTTGTAAGTGGAAAGCTGAAAACAAACATCAAACACACAAACTTTTTTTTTTGTTAAAGAAAAAGCATACTTTACAGTAGGCACAGTTGCTTCCTTTTGTTTTAGAGCAAACTAAATATTTAAAAGTTTTATTTATTATGCTCTATTTTCTAAAACAAATGTGCAAAAAAAAAATTATAAAAATAATAGACAGAAAGAGGTTGTAATTTCAAATTAGTAGAATCTCCAAAAGTTCATGGTCATGATGAAACTGGATATTTTTCAAAGTATTTCTCTACCTCAACTACGTTATATTGTGGTATTACTTTCTGTGTTCCTCTTTCAGATTTAGCTTTTAATTAGGTTTTATCCACAGTGAATGCATACACTGTACCCTGTGAAATGCACACACAAAATGAACAGAATAAGTCATTGCCCATTGATTTCTGCTTTTGATTATGCTGATGCAGGAATTGGGGTAAGGGGATTTTTACAAAGTGCTCTTTATCACTGGTGTTCTTTTATGACATTATAACTGTGGAAGAAAAAAAAAAACCCTCCACCTGTCATTGTCAGAACTAGTCCAGTTATGTCCGAGGGGTAGCATTCACGCACTCACTTCATTTATGTGGAAGGCATATCCGTATTCATGATCAGCCGCTGAGCTTCTTTACCAGCAAAAATGATTCAAAAACAGTCCAGATGACTAAAAAATCATTTTGATTAGTTATTATTAATAACCAAAACTGTTTTCCTCTCAGTCTCACATCACAGCTGACACCTGACTGCCCTTTAAATTGCACCTGTGTGTGAATTCATAAAAGTGATGGCTGACAGAGGGTGGATTTAAAAATGAAACGCAGAAATGGATTTAAAAAAAAAAAAGGTGTTAAAACGTTTTCTCTCCTCTGAGTACCTTGATGCTTTTTGCCAGCATCTCTCCTCTTCCACCTGTCCGTCCTTTTACCTGTACTCTTTATCTTTCACCTACTGCTGCCTTTCTTGTCTGGATCTCAAATGCAAACTCAAAGCTTCCTTCCTCATCACAACCTCCGCATACGCCCACACATGTCCTGGTGCTACCTTTTCTTTCTTCCATATCTTTATACCAGTTGGTTCATCTCTGCCTTCATGGACACACATACTATATACTGATTCATACTCCAGAGAAACACCTTCCGCCCAGTGAAGAAGACAGCTTACCATTCCATATGTTGTTTTTATGCTTCACTGTGCACCAACTTTTTTTTGTAATTGGATCATCTCTCTTCCAGCAAACACAACATCTGTTGTTTGGGGGTATTTTTACCACTTCACGCTTCATGTTAACATCTGTTTGAACCTACACATTTTTTCTGTCTGCACAAGCAATGATTCTGATGCAGAACTGTAGCCATTTAGAAGGATACTGCTAGAAATTCTTGGAAAGTGGAAAATAAAATAAAAATATTACCCAAATGTCCCCAACTGGCTTAGTTCATGCTGTTAATTGGGATCCTTTTCACCTCAAAAAATGAATGTTTCAAAAAGTCATGCATGCATTATTACCCTCAGCTATTAAAAAGTATTTGCCTTGGCAGACTCTATTGTCATATTTTCCCTTAAAATATTGTTATTCATTTTTTGTGCTGTAATAGACTGTAAAACAGTGGAATATTTGCTTTAGAAGTATTTCATGCTAAAATAGTACTTTCTGTGTCTTCTTTCTGGGACTGAGTGTTTTCTTCAGGATTAATTTGTAGATGGTATTGAATTAGTAGAGGGAGGAATTGTGACGTCACCCATTAGTTAGGTTGTTTTGAAACCAGTATTTTGCAGTTTGGCTGTTGATGTGTTGGCTCACTGCTGCAAAACCTCATTTGGACAAAAGTGGCAGAGCTGCTGGAGTACAATGGATTGGTGGTGAACTAATACTAAATGCTTCTTCCAACAATATTGGATCTGTCTGTCAGTGAGAAGTATTTTATTTAATGACAAAAAAACTTAAAAAGTCTGACTTGGCTGGTAAGGGAGCTGTCATACTTGACCTGTCAATCAAAGCTGGACGCCACAGACTTCAATGCCCACTGTTTGTTCTGAGCTCTCAGTAATGCCCCCTTCACATTAATATGGATATTTCACAAAACCTCCACACTCTAACAGCCTTTTAGGTCGCAGATTTTTAAAAACATGTTCCAAGGTGAGGATTTCTTTAAAAAAAAACAAACAAACTCCTGTCTGTGTGTGTGTATCCATGTGAAACACAGAGAGAGTGGAAAATGATGGCGTCACACCCCATTTTGCGCATGTCTAGTATTAGCTTGTGTAATGAACCTGCACCTGAAACGTCAAATCCAGGTATATAAATCAATGTATGACATGCGGTGCTCTGTATCTCGTACGTCCAGTATTACCCAGAGTGTCCACAGTTTGAAGTCCCAATGGAAATGATGATTTGAATGAGCAATTTGTGCTAGTATGTTTGTGTTTTGTTTTTTGTAAAATGAAGGGCATATGGGCACTTTTTTTTAATGGAGGAAGAAAAAATTAGTTTACAACAATATCTGTGTTAGTGTAGATGGGGCATACCAGGAAACCACAGCAAACATACAATTTAAAGTTGGACAAACTTATTAAAGGTTCCAAATAAAACAACTGAGACTGGAATAATTCCTGGACAAAAAGTATCGGCTTAGTAGAGTTTCAGTGGAGGTCTGCTTATGGGTCAACTCCAGTGGCCATAAGTTGTATTAAACTTTAAGATATTTGGCTTTTTTAGAGCTGCACCTTGCCCCTTGGTTCAAAATAGGACTGTAACGCTGTGTGGTGTGTGTGTAATGAACACTGTTGGCAAAGCGTCAACTGTACTTTAACATGTTTTAATTGTGACACATGGATACTGACATATCATAATTGACGCAACAGTGACACTGGATAATTAGATTTGCTGCATTTGTTTTGATGTGTAGGAGGCACTGGTGCCACAAAACACACTTACCACCTTAGGGTTACATATGTTTTCATTCACATGTTATATGCAAAGTGAATTTCCTATGACCCTTATAAAGCACTTACATACAATACCACCCCCTCTGTTTTAAATCTATTGGCATACCATCTCTGTTTCTCAGCAGCAGGCATAACAAACATGACTAAAGATGCTTCGTTTTCTATTTTTAATGTCAAATCCACTAATTGTACGATGTTTTGTTTAAGGATGTGCTCTGTATAAATGCGTAAATAAGTAAGTCATTCCATAGAGTCATAAGATGATTTCATCATCTAACATCATTCCATGGGTATCGCTGGAGGGGTGTCGCATATTGTCATTTATTACAAGACACTGTGATGGTGACCTGTTTAAGTGAAATAGTTTATATAATCCTGACTGTAGTCCTCTGGAAAACCTGCATGATCAAGTACTGTTATCATGAAAGTGCAGCCAATAAAGCTCACTATGTGGTCTGTGAATGCATGAACAAGTGTGAGTGGATTAGGCAGGAATATGTCTGTGACTGAGCGGAATATGAATGTCTCTGTGCTTGTCCTTGTGTGTCTGTGTGATAGTGTTAGTGCTATATATATATATATATATATATATATATATAATATGCATGTTGCTATAAATGCTTCTGTATGCAGTGTATAAAATGTAGAGACTTGTATTGCTTGATGCTCCTTTCCCACTGGCTGTTTAGGTTCAGTCTTTCTGATCTGCAATACACACACTTATCCTTGTTTCAGGTAGGAATAACACCAAGATATTTAAGTACTTCTTGCCTAACCTTAACCGAAGTTGTTAGTATAAAATGTGTTATTTACATCTCCACAGTCAAAGGTTATGGTAGTATAGCATATACCAACTGAAATGAGAATGAACTTAAAACCAAATAATCAACAATGGAGCATGAGCCAAAATAAAACAGTTAGAGGTAAAAACAGCTTTTTCATTGTCTCCAAAGCTTGTTTTTCATGGTGTACAAGAATAAAATGTCTTTGCACCATGTGAGACCTTTCATAAACAGTGGTTTTCTAAATCATATTTGATGTTATGCATTTTTTCATTCTGCCTTTTTCAGTTTCTATAAATCAAGGGTTTCCTCATAATAAATGGAAAACTAAAACAAACCCTAAAAATAAAAAATTAAAACTTGAAATTAAAATACCACTATTTATGCACTCATAAAACTAAACTGAGGTCTTAGCTTAAAGACAAAAAAATGAATTTACTGCTATAATAACTCTGGTAGGGACCTGACAAATATAGAAAAACAAGACCACCCACTTACACTCACACATTTTTCTGCATCCTCCCTGTCCATCCTTTACCCTTCATAATACTTCTCTCCACAGAGCCGCTAGAAAAATGGCTGTCTTTTAAATGGCCCACTCAGCATGGAAAGATGACTCGCTTATCATCAAGGTCTACTTCCTGCGTAGACATCAGCTTGTGTGCATGTACACAAAAACCTCAACACACAGCTGGGGATTTGTGCAAGGCTATGCATTTGCATAGCCCCGCACACTTGCACACACTTCTTAGCCCTGAGTACATGCTTTCCAGGAAGATGCATGCACACACACGTCCATAACACACCCACCTGCCTGTTTCAAAGCCCATTTCTCATCTTCATTTCTAGCTTCTCCAGCTTCTACACTTAGTGCCCCAACCTTCCTCTCTCTCCTCCCTGTTTTACCCTGTCTGCCCCACAGGGGAGATTTCACGCCGGGTGAAATACAGTGTTGCCAACATGCGTCTCTAGCAATCAATTTACACTACAGGGCTATCTCTTTTGGCTTCCCCTGCTTAATACACTACCACAAAGGGCAGCATATGGATTGACTTGGCCCTGTTCTCTTCATGTTCGCAGGCAGGATTATTCTAAGATTAAGTATTTGGGTTTTATTTGTGTGTCTATTGACAAATGACAATAATCAGCCAGCACCAGCACTTGCAATTTACAGCTGAGGCTTGTGTTTGATGTGCTGCTTTTTTCATTTATGACTGCAGTAATGCGGAATCTGTAATTGCTGGTGCGGAGCAGGTAGGTAAAAGTAAAGAGTTGTTTGTGATATGTGAGAATACAGCAACGAACATCAAAAGAGCCGTCTGAATTGCTTCTGGCATCTTCCCTGAGTGTTTTGTTTTCAAGGTAAAAATGGGTTGTTGAATTTGTAATGATGATCAGTCCGGTGTAATGTTTGTGCTCCCTGTAAACACTGTGTCGCCCTGCAGCACACTGGTAATTCCTATGTTTCAGCACCACTGGAGTGGACAGTTCCTTGTGAATTTTTCCCCTTCCTTTGTTTTTTTTCTACCACCAAAATAAATGCCCACTTACTAGGTGAGGGCAGCAATGCATTACAAGCACATAAAGGGGAGAGAAGTGATGGAGAGAGTGCCTGCAGTTTTTTTTCCCTCTCTTTTAGGGGGGAAATATGTCCTCGCTCTTATCTGAACAATGATATGGGCTCATTAATTTGCTACTCTCCCTGTCCCTGCTGAAGCCTGCCATTTCAGTCCATTGCATGTAGCTGTTAAGACGAAGAGGCAGTGAGGAGGGAGGAAAAACGGTAAGAAGATGGAATGGAGATTAATGTTGACATGCAAAGAAAACCTACAATAGATTATAGACACAAAATCACAGCTACACACCCACACAGAGACAGAAATTGATTCCTTTCACTCTCCCACATGTGCATACACACACAGACACCAGCTTAATTGGAGCTACTGTGTAAAATTAAAAGCTCAAATAAAGAGTCGGATGGACTGATGGACTGTCTTCATTACGTTCCAGCCTGCCTCTGAAAACGACTGGGAGGAGACATGGAGGTAGGAGAGGTTTTAAATCACCATAATCCTTTCCCAGTGGCTTTTCACTCCTGCTTTTGAGTTGCCTCTCTCGCTCCCCTTCCTTGTATCTCTTCCTATTTGTCCATGTCAAACTACCCATGTGAGGAAAATAGGTGCCCTTCAGTGTGAAATACTGCCAGGGTTTCTCTTCGAATGTAAAAAAAAAAAAAAAAAAGAAAAAAATTACCCCTCCGTGGTCCTTCATTGCTATTAGATTCGTCTGTACTTTGTGCTCATTTAAGTAGCACAGACCCCTGCTGGTACCTGCCTTTATTAATATCACTGTATTATTCTCAGCTTTAAATGCTCCTATTAATTAGCACAAGTCTAAGGATTGCTTAGGGCAGCAAAAGTACACCTCAGTGATTCACCCTGTCATCTTTTATAGATGTTGGTGAGTCCAAGGCACATCTGCCCTCGGAGGGGCCAGAGCGCCGTGTGGTCAGCCGTAGAATCCATTCTGTAGAAGCGGTCCAATAAAGTAGAGGAATAATGAGCAACGGAGTGTGAAAACGTGAGGCTTGGCTGAGCAAGGTCAGTATTATTGCATGTGCTGCGTCCATATTGATGATGTAGCTAGGAAAGCTTGGTAAAGAAGTGTGTCTTTTTAGAGTATACACACACACACACACACGCACACGCACACGCACACACACACACACACACACACACACACACACACAGCAGAGTTTTTATTGTGACCAATTACACAAACTAACATTGATTCTGTTTTAAAAAGAGCTGAAAACTAACCAGTGCTGCATTTAGTGGGCCTCAAAGCTATTAAAAACCTAGATTTTCAATATAGGGCTGCTATTAAAACATTTTAAATGAACCCAGCCTTTTCAACAGAGTAACTGCTTTCTACAGTGAATTTTGTATTTCTACTCATTAATTACAGGTTGGAGTATTAAAAAAGAACTGTTATTTTCAACATTACAAGATTAGCTATAGAAGATTAATTTAAATTAACTTAAATAATTAATGATTGTTTAAAATATGCAATCAAGAATAGGCCTAAATGAACAATTATACAGAGCATAGGTATAAATTAAGCTAAAAACATGGGACAAAGCCAAGTAAACAAAATGACAATACAGACTGGCAGTATGGATGACATTTATGTGTTCTGAATGAAAGAAAATTAATATGAAATAATTAAAATGAATAGAGTAAAACCAGTCATGATGCAAACCTGAGGGATTTATCAACAGAGCATTTATCCAGCTAGTCCACTGGCTATTGTTCTCCACACCCAGTTTGACATTCCAGCAGATTCCATTGTTGTGAAGGTCATTTCACAGAAAAGAAATGAAAAGGGCTTCATTGCAGAAAGTTCAGGGTGAGGGCCTCAGCCTCATTCAGCTACTGCTGCATTATGCTCCCGTGGATGACTTTTGCTATTCACTTAGCACAATGCAATGTGGCCTCTGTAGATCCCAGTTGGACAACATGAATGGAGAGACCTGGAGCCAAGCCACTGGTACTTTGTCAAAAAGTTACCTCAAGTTGGATGGCAGCCTCTGGAAAACCATACTCTTCCAGGTAGGTCACATACAAATGGTGTATGTGTATGCATTGAAACATTCCTGCTTCCCTGACTAAAATGAAAGGAAAATATCCATGTTTTGGTGTATTAAATAATTTGTGGGGCTCTTGACCTACATAATATATCTAAAAAAAAATTAAACAAATCTTGTTTGTACTTATTTGTACATCACTGACCTACAAAACATAATTTATATATCCTCTTTTTACTGCATAATAATAACTAAATTCATTACAAAGAACTTACATTTGTTGGACAAAATACCTGACATTTGGAAGTTGTTTCTGAGAAAGGGCCTATTTCTATTTTCACCAAGCGGTGGTGAGTGATGCAAATAGACTGGACAAATAATGAGAGTGTACTGCCATTAACCACTTGCTACAGTGCGTTCATTTGTAAATGCAAGTTATGGAGGAATGTGCACTTCTTTTTGCATGGACACCTCCAAAAACTTTTAAGAAAATACAGCCCCTGTTGAGAACTGATTGCACCATCTGTTGTATTACCATTTTCAGTGAATGAGGATTTATTTTTAAGCAATAACTTATGTTACACTGCATACTCACAGACTATCTGCATGGTAGATATAGTAACAATGTTTTAGCCCACAACCATTTGTCGTTAATGAGGAGCCTCTGCAGACACTGAGATGTTGAGTAATATCTGTGCAACTGAGTGCGTGTTCTGGTGTGCATGGCTGAAAACCTGGTTCAAGTATCATAAAAGCTGTGCATGGACATGGGAATCAACTTTAACTCTGCTTTCAATTAGGCTGCTAATGAGCTGACATTAAGGTCAAGGATGGACAGTACAGCAAATGTGCTGTGCACACTAATCAAAAGAAACTTCACATATTAGCAAGTTAGGATATCTTCACATCTCATACTTAAACAAAATAGTGATGCAGTAAAAATATGTTTTTGTATGTGTGAAATTAATTTGACAGTGTTTGGACATTGTATACATTAAGGTCAGTAAAAAGTGGACCAAAGCTGTCCTTATTATTTGTAACAAGAAGCAGCAAACTATACTGAGCTTTCTTTAAGATGTGTCACTTCAGGCACTAATTACTACTGCAGTACACTTGAACTAAGACAAATCTCCATTGTATCAAAGACTCACTGGAATACCTTTTGTAAGATAATAAAACCAATGAATATAATGAACTATTACGATTGTTCAGCTTCTTAAGGTGACTGTTACATAATACGATGGCTGCGCGATATTGGAAAAAACTGATTTTTTAACCCTGGGATATATAATGTGATATGAAAAAATACTCAGGAGGATGTAATAGCTGTGTGGTGCTGATGTAAATGGTCAAACTAATTTGTTGTGTTTCTTCTCGTTGTGGCAACAGGTGCAAGGCACTGTCAACACAGAACATGCGTTTCAATATCATCCTTCTTGTAGCCGAAATAATTTCAGATAATGGACGTTGCTTTTCTTTTTGGCACCAAGTTTTTGTTTACAGTGATTTTCTCTTGTCCGTTGTTCATTTTTCAATGTTGTTACCAGCGACTCACTCCAAACTGATTAAGAAAGAAAGTGTGTGTCACATACCCTTGAAATTAGATGAGAACACATTGAGTTCATTTGTTTCCTACATTGCAGGACCTGCGATATGACTATTGCACACATGTACATTGCGATGACGATGCTCAAATGATATATTGTGCAGCTCTAGATAATACAAGGTCTGGATGAGGCTTGTGAAACATGAACTAGTTCTGAAACTTAAATGAAACAATCATCAGTAGAACTACACACAAATTACATGCTTCTAACAATTTCTTATACTTGTGCACATCTCACATAACACAGTACTCTCATATGGTTATTGATATGATAAAAGCAGGCATTTCAAGAAACTCAAATGGTATAAAGTTGTCATAAACCATAGAATATCATAGACTATGATGCTTTATGTACAGTACTCAGAACTATGTAGGTTCTACTAGATCATATTTTATTAAATTTTTCTGATTTTCAACTGCAAAGCAGGTTTGAGTGTAAAGATCTGATCCAGAGAAACATAATGAGATTATGGTGTGTGTTGCTCATATTTACAGCAGATATTTCATGACTAAATTAAAATCTGCTGTATGTCTTTCACCCTCAGCCACTTGCCTGACATCAAAAAGCGAAGCCCCTCAGCACTATAACCTGATCTTCTTATAGGGTACCACACACACAGCTGCTTATAGGCATACCGTACTGAACTGTCGTGCGTTATATCAGTATAGGGGTAAAGAGAAGCCTGTGGAGGAGTAGCTGGCAGTGGTGCCAGCCACCCCGGCAGTTTGACAAGATTACCTCTACACCCAATTCAATTAGGAGCCCACTTTAGTCACTGCTCACCCCTTCAGGGTCTCCATAATCATAACAGATGGCTCTGTATAAGACACCCACCATCTTTCACCTCCAAGAGGCCTGAAGAGAAGCAGAGCTAGAGCAGTCATCATGGCACAGCAGGGGATAAGGCTGGGTCTTTTTTTCACTGTATGTTACAGCAATACTTCTTTTGTAGATGTCTGTGGTACCCAGCTTTATAAAATGGAGCAAAAAGCCAGAAAAGTAGGAAACAAGAAATGCACTGAAAAAGGGTGATGCATTTCACTTAGAGGATTATACACATTACTTAGACTGAAAAATATTACAGGCCACTATAGTAGCCTGACTGATTAGCACAGAATAATGGTTTGCCTTCTGTAGGAACTAGTTTTTTGTTGGTTTTTTTTTTTGTTTGTTTTGTTTTGGGTTTTTTTTTTACATTTGTTGAATCATTCGCTTCTTTGTAATTTAATCTTGCTGTCAAAAACACACCAAACCTGTCTGATGTTTGTGAGAGAACACAGTATAACATAACACAAGGTTCAATCATTTGAGTACGCTGAGTCTTGTAATGTACGTCTTTTGCCTAGGGGTCTTGGAGAGGAGCAAGTGAGGAGTCAGAAACTCCTTTTGTCTTTTACTAACCACTCTAGTAACAGTGGTTTTACACGGATGGTACAGTTTTGACAAATAAAATGCTGTGTTCCAGAGATAGGCCAGCATAGAAACATAATAAAGCCTTTCTCTGTTCTTTGTTTCAATATAAATCTGATATTGAAGATGAAATCCAGTGCCAAGTTTTTCAGTCTGAAAAGCTGTAAACAGTTGGCCTTTGGTCCCTAGTCTTTACTCTCTGATAAACCCCAGAGGCATGTCTCTTGAATTATACCTTTACAGGCAGCAAGAGAGATGCTGGAAGAAGTCAAAGAGGCTGCTGTTGAAATGAACATGTTTAAATTGCGTTGTGACAATATTATGGTTGATTCACACAGTTTTCTCTAGCATGGTATTTCTGTGTGATCTGTTCGTGTTCCACTTTGCTAACAATGCGTAATCACTGTTTGCTCACTCTCCAAATGTTAGAGAATAATGAAATAAGTATCCACTTTTATCATGCCTGGAGATGTTACAGTCTTCATTTTCTGTGTTGTATTTTGTGTATGTTTGCAATAGTGATCATGAAACCTAAGGAACTGAAGAGTAATTCAGAAACTAAGTGTGTGATGCTGTACTGTAAAGTGAAAACGTCCTGTTTGGTCATTAAATGGATCCAGATGTGGTTCCCTTTTCTTCTACTCTGGTCAGGTCACTCTATTTTTCATGTAAGCTTAAAAATCCTTCCCACTATGTGGCCTCATACAGAATAAATGAGGCCCCAGTTGTGTCACTTCATGATACATTTTTAAAACACCCAACACATTGGTCCCTTTGTGGCGCCTTCGGCTAAGGCATATAACATGTCCTCATGTCATTTGATGTTTGAGTGTAGCTCTAGTCCCCTGTCTAATGCCATCCCTGATTTCTTTCTCACCTCTTCTTCTTTTGCTCCACACAACATGACTTAAAAAGTACTAGAAATGCCACAAAACTTTATCAAAAAAGAGTGCTCTCGTGATTAGCTGTGAACTGTATAAACAGAACGTTGTGACTCTTTGCATGTGACGGATATCGAGTTTCTCCCGCTGAGAGGGAAGTTGGCACTAAAGCGCCTCTCGGTGTACACAAAACACTGGATCAAAGGCACAAACAACTCTTTTTGTTTTGGCAAGATGAAAATGTTCAGACAATAGAAAAGCAAGTATCTAAACAACATGCAGTGTAGCGATATCGCGCACGTCTTTTTTGCTTTCCAACACAGCTTTTCTTCATTTTTCCTTCAACATTGCTGATATGCTATTGTTCTCACGTCATTACTGTTAAATTGAATTCCAAAACAAAACCCCAAGTACATCTTTATGTACTTCTATAACAAGTTTTCGAACACTTAGAATGAACTACACGAGCAGGGTGAAGTGCAGTCATCATTTTTCTTTCCTGAGTTTGTACATGTGCGATCAAAGCGTCTGTACCCACCATGTGCTGATCCAGCCTAGGCCAGATAGAGCTACTTAGTACCCATAATGTCCCGGGGTCCCTTCTGATGGCTGCCTTTGAATCCTGTCACAGATAACACTGCAGATTATATGCCTCTCCTGAGTCACTTTCAAGTTGACTGTACTCCAAAACAGCAAATCTCACAATCTCACTGCATACATATCTGCAGCAGAGACCGGCGTTATCCAGACCTCTATCTGACTTTTTTGTTTCTATCGGCAAACACCTGGAGGGAGTTGTCAACATGTTATTGAGAATGAGATGCATGCTACAGGTGGATGGTAATGTTATTGCTGTAGTCTCAGGTTCAATAAAGGAGTCATATTATATATATGTACATGAGGAGCAAACACAGAAATAGCAGAACATACAATGCTAGTATACTATATCCCTGTTTTCTATGACTATAGTTTGCCAAGTGATTACAATACCACACATGGATCTGGAAACATATTCCATGTGGTTATGTTTAGCAAAACACTGATTATAAGAGTGTTTATGTTCATAGTATTTAATTATGTTCATAGTATTTAAATTGTATAGTATGTTAATATCACCTCAATCTATATATTATGCCACTGGTCTATCCACTTGTATAATATGTCCATAATCTGTACATCAGTACTGTATTCATTCATTAATAACCTTTATTTAAATTTGGAGATATATTGAGGAAGCAACCTCATTTACAGTATAGCAAGACATAACAAAACATTTGAAACATACAATGGACATATCAAAAATATCAAACAGTAAAAGTGAAAAAGACAAATTAAAAACAGAGTAGTCTACTTAAAAACAGGAGCAGCTGGAATTACAATAAAATGGAATTATGGATTTAAAACACAAAATATTTGAAACATACAATGCACATATCAGAAGAACCATAAAGTGACAAAGATGAACTAAAAACAAAGACATCTACTTAAAAACAGGAGCAGCTGGAGGTAAAATAAGAAGTGATTAAGGATTTAAATTGTCCTAATGATAAAAGTGTGGTAAGTTTCAGATGGTTTGGAGAGTGTTCTAGGTTTCAGGTGCACAGTAAGAAAAACTGGACTTTGCCAGCTGCGTACACACTGAAGGAACCTGCAGTGTGAGCCAGTCCTTTGAGTGAATGATATTGACTTGCATTAAAAGATACTAAAAAATTATATAAGATGGTAAAAGACCAGTGAGGGCTTTAAAACTAATAAAAAATCCAGTGTCTGTTACATATATTGTATATTGTAATGTTGTATGTTGTAATGCTTATTCATCTGTTTAAAATAATCCATGTAGCACCCCAAAATCTATCCTATATATTATGTACATACTGTCCACTGATTACACTTCTGGTGAAATGCTAAACTGCATTTCATTACTTCATATTTGTACACGTGTAATGAGACTGAAGTTTAACCTAATCTCTTTATGAAGGTGACTGTTTTGATATTACGCGACAGGTGTCAATGTATTGCAGAGATATGCACTGACCTATCAGTCAAGGCTGTCCCAGATCTGCCAGTATGTTTCTTTGTACCACTAGAATGAGTAGTAAACCACTATTGAATCAGTCCATCTGCCCACAGCCTCACTCTGCCTGAATCCACACATGATATATAGGAAGTAGCACTCCAGGCCAATTCTAGCATCGTGGTCATGTGGATGGACAGGTGGGCAACTGTAAATACAATACAATATTTATTTATTTATATTTGGATACCCGTATACTGCTTATATCTTTGACTTTATTTGATTGTATATTTTAACCCTAGACCTCTGCATAATAATGTCTATGTACCTGAATGTGTACACATAGCAAATAAAACGCTGTCTGTCTGTCTGTCTGTCCGTCCGTCCGTCCTTTTCATAAAGCAAAAATTATAACAACCAGAAGAATGAAACTGGAAAAAATGGTAGTGAAAGAAAAGTGAGTTTTTAGCATTTTTTCTGGAAAGTTTAATGAAACTATACTTTAACTTAATTTTATCAAACTGCTTAACATGGAAAAGAAAAAAAGAGTTGACCATGCTTTCTTTATAAAGATAATGTATTACAAGAGTATCATAATGTTGCAATGCATAAATGCATCATCCAAAACATGAGCATTCTGCGCAGAATGACCTGACAAATAACAAAACTAGTGACTGATAAAAGACAGTGAACTACTTGATGAGGAGGAATTGCCTCAAATGTTGACATATTCAAGACAAGGCAACTAGGAACTGGGACAAGGTATTCTGAGCTTGGCAGGTGACCAGAGCAGTCAATATCTATCAGTCCAAGCCAAGTATTAGGCATTACATTTTCTAGCTTCCCTCTAGGGGAGGCACTTTCAGGACCATGGACAGCGGTCATGATGTGGGTAGTGTGGTTAAGATACAGTGTTGTTACAGAATAAGTTTTGTAATTGCATTTATTAAAAAATAATCCATTTTATAAAATACACATGAGAGGGCACTACTTTCAGTTACACGGCACACATTTTTCGTATCTTTCCTTTAGTATACATATTACAACACTGACATTTCTAGAAAGGATTTTACATGGACACGAATAGCAGTAAGCCACAGAGATTTGTGCAATTTACCAATTTCCATTTAATTTATGTAGTTTTGTGTTTTACCTATGACTGATGCTATACATATTATTCATTGATTGTGGTAATGTAATCTATCAAAAACTGGAATTTGCAGCATACATTCACACTTGGGTCATGTTGACCTCAAGTAATAACTTCTCAGAAGAAACAAAGTCAAAAAGGACTGGTCAAATACACTTTGGGTCATTTTAGAAAAATATGCCTCAGCCATGATCCCACACCATTTTTTTCTGTGTTTGTGAGGTCAGGTTGACATGAGAGGACAGAAGGGTGAAAAAAACAACTTAACTTGACTTACCTTTTTTAATAAGTGAAGGGAAGGGGCTGCATTTAATATGTATTCTGTTGCAAGACACTGCTTTTGGATGCTGATGGTAATTCCTATAATTGTATGATCACTAATGTCATGAATTCTTTATATTTTTCCAATGTTTAAATTGGACTCAAATTACCACTGCATGCTTGTAATTGTTTTTAATTTAGTATTAGAGAGAAAGCTGTTTGTTGCTGTTCTTTTAATGTTGCAGTCATGAAATAAGGGTACATGTAGTTTGACAGACAAATGTTTCACTATTTATTTTTGAAAATCCCATACTTCTTTTTGGCTATGTAATTACTGAAATTATGTAGTTTTCACAGTGTACACATAGTAAGTCAGTGGTTTCCAACCTTTTTTAGCTCGTGACCCCATTTTAACATCACACATTTCTGGCAACCCCAGACATTCAAAACAGAGACTTTTTTTTTTGGCTAAAATGAATTTGTTTTTAATCATGTAATAGTTTGCTATACTATGTTGCAAATAAACATTAGTTTTAGATGACATTTAGTCTATATAATGTATATTATTATGGACGGAGGCAGAAAAGCCAGGTGTAGATTCCTTGGTCAGGATATGTACAGTCAGTCCAGCTTGGATTTACAAGGCTGACAATTAATACTGAACAAACAAGAACT
>JAPQRP010000012.1:6135270-6179844 GCA_037367295.1 Apogon hyalosoma | reverse complement strand
ACAGTTTATGTAGACCACAGGGAAATGTTTTAAAATGCATAATTCCATTTAAAAAGGCAAAATATCACTCCTTTAAATACAGCAGCAGCCGTAGCAGCAGCTGCAATTGTAAACGTGAAATAACCATCCTCTCCATCTGCCTCATTCACTCATTGACATCTGCTTTGTTGCAAAATCTAAATTCTTTCTCCAGTGCCTTTAATACCTCCACACATTATTTTACAGCAGCTTGTTGGCTTTTGTAGTTTAATATTTCACTGTTTACTAAAGGTTTTGGAGCTGTGGCCTGTGCTGACATCTTGCCCCGAGGGAGCTCCAGGGATTGTTGTCTGTGGGCAGTGGTACATGTACAGTGTTCTGTAAATAATGTAAAAGTTGTGTTCCTGTATGTATCTGATGCACTACACATAGGTTTCTGTCTTTCAGGTATACTATTAAGCACCACTGATTTTTATTTTGTACAGTGTAAACCGTTGCAGATGACCATCTGCAGTGCAGTCGTCTTCTGAGCAGTTCCCTCCACACTCAGTTGTGCAGAAACTCAGAGATGCCCTGTACGATGCCATTACCGTGCATAAAATATTCAAGAAGGAAAACAAAGCTCTTAAGGTTCCGGCTGACCTCCTGCAGGATGGGCACACTGAGGTGAGTCCACACTCCAACATAGCAGGTGATAGTTATGAATGTTCACCTTGGATGCCACCCACAATAAAACCGAAAGATTTTGTCCATTTTGAGCTCCTGTTGTAACATGGCAGACTCCATGAAAGAAGGGCTACACAAAAATGTGTAGTTTCAGTAATGACAGTAATGTACTTTAACATTTAATGCCACCTACTATAAACTGGAAAAAAAAAAAAGTTTGCTCAGAGTTGCTGTAGAAACAGGTGGCCCATCGTGGCAGACCCGGTGAACCCATTTCTTTTGTTATATAAACAACCCATTCTAAGGTTACGAAGATGTGATAATTATTTTTTGTGATTATACACTAATGAAAACATAATTATGACTGGTGCTAAATTAGATTGTGGTTCACAAAAGAATTTGAACACAGCACAATGAATTTGTTGAGAGAAAAGCATGTTTTTGTTATTTTCTGCACCTGAAAACTGAAAGAACAAAACATAAGAGTTCAGTTTTCTCACAGGAATCTGACCCTGGCACTGCAAACGACAACCTTGCAGCTTATCCTTTCAGCCACAGTGAAACTATTCAGTCCAAGCCTTACATTATTGAATAGATGTGTGGCAATTAGCCTCATAATAAAACACAGTCCCTGAGTAAAACACAGAGGTGGAGAGGGCCAAATAGATATGTAATGTGCTGAATGGGACAGAACTTTTTTACCTGTTGTATCTGGAGCAGGTTAATCATCTTTTTATTATTGACACTGTTCAGGTAAGCATCTATCTCTCACTAAAGCTGATTTAACAACTATGCAAAAAATAGTTGGTCACATGGGGCACAAAGAAAAACAATTCATGCTGGTAATGAAGGTGGAAATCTAATCTTGCAATGAGAAAACAGTGTCAAGTCAGCTGCTGTCAAAGAGTGTCAGGATCCACATGTGCACTCATTTGGTCAGTGATCTGTGAGCAGGAAGTGCACAAATTTACACAGAGATGAAGTAAATACAATTAGAAACATCTTAAAAATATGTTGAACCACAGGGCACAGGGAAAAATGTCTTCAAATAATTGTCTCATTTCAGAGACATTTATGGACCAGCCACTGCTGTTTATTTCCCATTTCTTCAATTAGATCCTCCTTCAAATCCTTAAATCTTACCGACTGAACTTTTTACTTTGATGTCATATTTGTATGTAGTTAAGAAATAGCATAGAGAAAGAACTTTTGTGACTTTGACTTTGTAGAAACATTCCAGAGTCCAAGGTGACGTGTTACAAATAAAACCAATATCACGAGCAACAATAGCCATAGAACAATTTAATCTTGAGCGTAGCCTTTTCATTACGTGAAATATTGCAAGGAATCACATACAGTAACTGGACAACCTGGAGGTTCATACCTGCTGTGTGACTACTTCTTCCCTATAGATTATGAATAAATGGCATCAGTCCTGTTTGTTAGACATTTCTGCATTCTTTGTGTACTGCTAGTCACATATCTTTGTGTCTGTATCATTTTCTTATTTCCTTTTTTAATGTAAGCGAGCCAAGAGCCCAAATTGTCCAATTTACAGCCTCATCGCATCCCTTAAGGTGAAACGACTTAAACCTTTATTATTTTAGGCAGATAGAGAGTGGTTATTCTCTTTAACTCCCTCCACAACTTCACCAAAGCTGTGTGTGGGTATGCATGGCCTTCAGACTGCTGGGTCACTGGCTACAACATAATTAGTCATTTGTATTTCCATATATTGTATAACTTAAAATAATCTCCTGGGCTGACTCATCTTCATAAAGTGAAGATAGAACTTTGTTTGATGCTGCGAGACAGTGACATTTCACTCTGAACTACAATATGTCCCTGAACAATCCCACAGGTCTCTAGCTCTCATGCACTATTCATGTGGTATTTTTCTCCTCGCACTGTCTCTGTTGGATCAGCTACGCTCACAGGTTGGATTTTCACCCCAGCTCTAGTACACGCACTCGCTAAAACGGTTTGCAATTTGCAGACAAAGACCTTTTGATAGTAAAGGGCCCCGATGGTAATAAGAACAAGGTAAAAAGAGTACATAAAATACTTTTCTTGCAGAGTATATTCCACCAAGCTCAGAATTCTATGTTTTTTTTAAGTTTGTTTCTAGTAAATGCTTTTTTGTACTGCAAACCTGCTCATCTCATGGATCTAAATATAGAGATAGAGAACATGGCAAGTTTGAATGCGAGCAAGAACGAAACATCTCACGCTGGCATGTTGTCAGAACATCTCTTTTTGTGTGCTGATTTCTCCAATTATGGCAGACTGACATGTAGTGTAGCACATGGTGAGGGTGTTGGTGTTCATTCTAGCACAGACAGCAGTTAATGAGCTTTTTATCATCTATTTATGTGATTTCTGGGAGAGAGCAGATGAAAGTAAGGACAGCTCTGAGAATATGATTCCCAGACACCTCTAATTGTGATGAAATAAAATATAATTTCATATCATCGGCTTTGATCGCATTGGCCTTTTAGTTTCAATTTCATTTTTATAAACAACAAATGCATTCTGTCTGACAACTCACTAACTCTTTTGTCATGGTAATAAATAACTAGAACAGTATATCATATAGAAAACTCATATGCATACTCTGATGATAATGATTTTGAACATAAGTAGGAACAAAATGCAAAGGTGAGTGAAAGGCAAAGAGAAACCACAAATTTAAATAGAATGTTCCAGAATATTGAAGACAATAACACCAGATTTTGGAAATACACACCTTCCTTTTGCAGCTCTCTCCTCCTGGTCCAAATCAAAAGGCTAAATATACATATAGATGACCTGACTTTGTTTAAAGTCCTTATGGAATAGTGATGACACTTTTCTGAGCATCTGTCAAATAATAGAGTAGAGCAGTAGAGTCATGTCCAGGTCGCGCCTTACAGAATCTAATCAGCTATTGGTAATTACACCTATCAGTCACATGTCGAACCCCCTACCTGTCTGAAAACACCTGTGATTAGCTAGAATCAGAGTACTATGTATGGCCTGGGTTTCTATAGCCTGAAAATACAGTCAAGGAGTCGATGTGGAAGTCTCCTGTCCTCTCAGACCACTTGAATTACAATACACTGGAAGATAATTGTGGAATTTTGTCCAATAATGCTAATTAACCACTGTGACTTTAAGAAGCAGTCATTCTAAATGTTAACTAGTGTCACTACCTGTTGCTGCTCTAAAGGAGCAGAGGATTTTGTGGAAAGACTTAGCTGACACCTCTACAAAAACAAACCAGTGTACAGGCTGTTATTGTGGATGTAGGTAAACACTTTTAGAAAAAGTGCCATATTTTAAGATAACTTTATGCTCCTTACATGCATACATTAAAAATACTAATACATCTAATACATTTAAATCTTCTGCTTTAGATGCATGTGTATTGCCCTTTTAACCAGTTGCTAACTAGTACCTATCTGTTCCTGCACAGTTGTCGATTGGGTGTGTTTTTATGAAGCTGCAGTATTTACATTTTAATACCACTGCTTAAAAAGTACTGTGTCCCCATGGCGTGTGAATAACAGCACAGATGTGTTTACTTTGTCTCTGGCTAATAAGCTTAATATACTGGGACTTAGCCTGCTGGTTGTATGTCAATCAAACACAGAAACCGTGTTCCACCTGTAGTTGAGTGCAAATTGGTAATGTTTCCATAAAGACTTTTTTCTTACTTTGCAAAAAAAAAAAAAAAGCAGTAACTTTAATTGGAAATGACATGTAAGCTTGTGTAACTTGATGAATAGTAAGCCATGAGTGATGCATGCTTATTAAGTTACGCCAAAATGAATGTGCTGATTGGAAATTAGTTGTGATAAAACATGCATTTCTAGATTTTTAAACTAATTTTCCATGCATTGATGTCCATCTGGCAAGCAGTGCTCACAACTCTTAAACAGTAACCTGAATGACTTCCTGTTGACGGTCAGCATCAATCACCACATTAGTGGATACCATAGACCTGAGGGATGAATCATCCTTCAAAGGAACAGTCCTGGGTGCCCTCTACCCTCCCCCCTCTTACATCCCCCTGTCCTCACCCCCTGGGGATGTGTAGGAAGTGCTGTAGGGAGCTAGGATGGGAGGGATGAGAAGCACACATCAGGGCTGGATGATTAAGAGTCCAGATCCAGTGACCGTGAGTGTCAACTTCTACAACACACACACCCTCCGCTCCTCCTCTGGTCTGGTAGAGTGTGAACCCTCCCCACCTGCCTTGGTCAGAGGAGGAGAAGTGGGGGATGGGGAGGAGGGGGAGGCATACAGCCCGTCATCCCTCACTGATGGATGGGGGACATTACGGCTCTTGGGGACAGGTGCCACTGACGATTAAAGGCCCCAACCACTGGCTTGGAAAGAATGGAAGTGGAAAGAGGAGAGTGGAAGGAAAGGGAAACTGTTGCCGCAGAACGAGTAAACACAAACGCTGCAGGGAAAGCAGACGTGAAACGAGTGGCGAGGTGTGTGTGTGTGTGTGGGAGGGGTCGTGCTGCTGCAGGTAGATGAGAGACAGATGGCACAAGTAGTTTTTCTCAGCATTTCAATTTTTTAAGAGTGATACGGTACAAATGCCCATGTACCAAAAAAAGTAATCACACAAGATAACATACTTGTGCTAATACTTTGTTATGCCTTATGTGGGCCAATTCCTTAGACTTACCATGACAGACAGTCTGTTGTTTTTTTCCAAACCTGCAGCTGCCCGCCTGTGCCTGTCTGTGATATGTTGATGACATTTGTTTCCTGACCCGTCAACTAGCTGTGGGGACAAGTATTACCTCCTGTGCCTCAGGGGCATTTCACCTGTCTGCCATGGCATTCCTCCACCTCCTTATCATTATGGTGGCCCTTTGTAATTAGTTCCTGTACTGGCATGGGGCTCAGTCATTTTAAGGGTCCATGGCCCAACCCGTGTCCCCAAAAAAGCTCTCATTCATAGTTTAATACATGTATTTTCATAGTGCTGTATATTTTAGTACTTCATCAGTGGAAACACAAGAGCCTGGAGGTTTATCTGACATGCAGCAAACTAGTACTACATTAAACAGTTATTGTCATGGGACCCTTCTATTTCCAGATAATGAGAGTTTCACTGAAATGAACCTCCGTGGAGGTAAAATAAGACAAAAATGATGTTTTCTGCAGCTCGTTTCCATTATCATTTCCAACCATGGAAAGAGCAAACTGGTGTTGTTGAGAGGAGACATGAGTGAAAGACAGAAGATAGGATGGAGAAAGCAGCAGTCCAATGGGAATAGGACAGTCTTTGTTGATGCCAAGTTCAACAGACTGATGGCGGAATTGAATCTCTGCAGGACTGAAGCAAGGAATAATAGGTGCAGGCTGAGAGAATGGAGCTATACTTCAGGTTTCAACTGCAGAGTGAAATGTACTGCCATCAGCAGAAAAAAAGACAGGGGTAGGGACCAGTGTCTGTCTGTGCAATACCAGTGAATGTCTGGAAATTGCCTTGACATTCAGCTATAATTTGCTTTGTAATGACTGAAAATAGCTGGGGATGATTCCTACCAGATAGCTATGTTATCAGAAATTGCGCTTGTGGAAAAACAATGTTTTCACATTAGCAAACAGCAGGGGGACCCACTTCATCAAACCAAACCTCCCCCACCCCCTCCAATCCCCCTTTCCAATTTCAGCTCCTGCTACTCTTCTGATCTCTCAGCCCCCCCACCCCCATTTTTTTTTTTTTTCTTACCCAATCCATCAGTGTTTACTGTTATAATGTTTAATGTTTGCTCATCTGCTTACCCATAATCCCTCAGCACACATTTCCTCTCCTCCTTGGCCTCTATATTAAGGCTCTTTCGTCACTGGTGGATTAACTTCTCTGAACTTCTTGAGGATGATACAGCTAAAACATATTATTGAACTATGGCTGTCAGTGTGTGTGTGTCTAAATCAAGAACTCTGTGTGTGTGTGTGTTTGACTTCTGTAAATCTCTATGTGTATTCTTTTTATGGCCTCAAGGGAATTCAACTTCAGGGACTGTGACAAGGATTTTAAAGTATGATGATGTGTCCAACAACTGCTCCTTTTCTGCAGTTGTGTACAGCTTGTTTCTGAATTTTGACCTGTTCAACCCGAGAATCAAGTCATATCCCAAGATGAAGTGTACTTTCCATCAAGTTTTGTGACAATCAAACCTAAACATAAGTTTGAATCTACCGTGTGTTTTTAAAAGTGCTTTGAAACAAAATACAGCATAAACAAATAATTATGGTCGCTCTCTTAAAACTTATGTATCCCTCCTAATTATAATGAAAGGAGTGTTCCTTCTCAGTTAGTCCATGTCTGATAGGTTGTCATGTGGGGTTCTGCTTCTTCTTGAAAATGTCCCTTTTATCAGCGTATCCACACAGATACTGCTCTGAGCCTCTTGCCAGCTTATCTCCGTTAGACTGTTAATTAGCACCAAGTGCAGCAATTACACTCGAATATCCTGAGCAACAAAGACACAAAAGATGGCCCCCTACCTACCCCCACCCTGCCTTACTCTGGCCTTAAAAGTAGACCCACTCCCACAAATGACGGGGAGTTGAAAGGGCTGAGGAGAAGGAAATGAGGAAGGGAGATTTTTGAGCAACACAAAGACAGAACTTGGATAAGACTTGGCTGTCGTTTTTAATTGGTTTGTCTCTCCTGAGAGGAGACCCAAATCTGAAGGGTTTTAGATTGTGAGCCTCTTCCTGTATATGTCTGTAAATTTTGTAAGTATGTGAACATAGGGTTGCGTTCACCAGCATGCATACGATTTTGCATGCATTTAACACTACAGTGACAGAACAACAGACAGAAATAGGCTTAGAATCAACACTGTGCTGTTTTCTGTGGTGACAGTCGGTGACAATAAACTCTGCAAGTGGTTGCAAGACTTCTGGGTGAAAATCTTAAATTGGCTACGTCTGAGGCTTGGTTGCATTGGTTTTCTGTGGTCCTGACATTTCATATTCTTCTAACATTGTGAACCTGAGCACTTTTTTGGAAGTGTTAAAACTTATGTTTGATTCAGGTGTTGCAGGCAGAATAATTGGTGCTCAAATTAAGACCTGTCAAATTAACCTAAATAACATGTAATGGAGAAGATCATGTTATTTCAACAGATTTTCTGTGAAATTCTAACATCCCCTGAGGGAGGTAGAAATTTATTGTTGTCACTTCCCACACTCCCAAACTCCCTCTGCACTCGCTTAAAGCAGCATATGACTTTCATCATTAATTTTTTTTTTCCAAATTTGTAAAACCCGTGATAGCCTAATTATCATGAATCCATTTGTCTACACACCTAAATCACTTCCCTCACAGTGAGCAGCTTCGAAGATAACTCCATCGCAAGCAGTTTGTTTGTTTACCTACCAAACCGATTCGTCACTCGGGCCTTTTCGGACATTTTGTTGCAAAGTGCATTGTGGGAATGGAAATTCAATGCAGCCACAGCAGCAACAAACACGGGGACTGGAGACAACAAATAATGAAACCGTTCCATTTCCAGGTCAGAAGAAATGGAAGGAATCAGTGTAAATCAATTGTCATCTTATAATACGTGGTGTGTGATCATGAAAAATGATACTCAGACATCTGTTTCATGGCATTTTGGGAATGTCATTGTGTAGGCTTATCATACACGCCTCGCAAGCATACAGGGTATGGCCAGACACTCACCGCTCGCTCGCTCCTTACGGTACATGTATGATAGGCCTACACAATGACATATTCCCAAAATGCCATGAAACTGATGTCTAAGTATTGTTTTTCATGATCACACACCCTGTATTATAAGACGACAGTTTGGTCAGTTCAGTATCGGTTTGGTATGTAAACAAACAGACTGCTTGTGATGGAGTCATCTTCGAAGTTGTTCACCGTAAGGGAAGTGATTCAGGTGCCTAATCAAAGACTACTGGATTAGTGATTATTAGGCTATCACTCAGATTTTACAAATTTAAAGAAAAAAATTGTGATGAGTCATACACTGCTTTAAGCGTATGCTGCTAGGTCTGCCACCATTAACTTTGCATTTAAATATTAATAATCTGTTCTATTTGAACAAGCTGACTGAATCTAAACAGCAGTGAGTTCTCTTATCCCCAGAAGTAAGATCTCAGCGGTGCCAGATCTCTCTAATGGCAGACATAATGCATTTCCAGATGCTTGAAGATTTCAGATTTGAAGTTCAAACACTGGTGTCACAGCTGACTGAATGAATATTTCTTCAAAAGCACAGGACCAACACAGCACAGTCTGACTCACTGAAAAGCATCTATTAGCTTTCAATATGCATCCGCAGCTGAAGACAGCATGAGATGTATAGAATTATTTTTTTCCCTAAATGTTTGTTCCTTTTCAGATAGTTGGAAAACACACTCATGTATGTAATCATGTAATTCTCAGGAAGAGGGCATGCACACCAGTGTGACTCACTGCATCTTTGGGATGAAACATGAGAATCACAGACTATATTACATGCACACTATTATTCTGCACATGACTGTACTGTTCGTACTACACATTTTCTAATATCCATATCGTAATACTGGAAGGTCTCAGAGCGCCTGTGTATGTGTATCTGCATAGTTTGGTGCCTACAGTTGAGGAATAGACCCATCTTCACATTAAATATCTTGGCAAGTTGATAGGACCAATATTTTGGGGGATATTTGTAATTTTGGAATACGATAGCTTTACAATCACGTTGCTATGCCCATGATGGTTGATGGGAAGTGCAGTACCGCACTGCATAACAGTAAATGAAGTTAAAAACAGGAACGACGCATTTACTAACTTCAGTCCCTAGATATCGGTATATTAATATGACCCACACTTCCCCACAGGTCAGTGCACTAGTGTTAACATATTAATATAGTTAAAGTCACCCAACTCGACTTTCACAAGCCAGGAAGCAAGCACTTTATTCTTTTTTGAACATTTTCACAATTTTCCATAAATGACAGGTGAACATCTATAAGTGAAAGTGTAATACACAAACAGATTAGAGAAAATCTCTGTCAGCATAACAATTTAGTAAATTATTTCAACACTGCAGAAGTAAATGCTAACATTAACCATCAAAACAATCACTGGCTGCTATGCTTACATGTAAATACACTTATCATATTATCAATACGCAAATATGTAGTTATTATTGGTTGACATGCTAATACAGGTATTAATAAGCAAACAGATTTCCTTGATTAGCATCACTGTAAATCAGACTTAGTCACTGCAAATACAAATGAAAACACTCAAAAAACTCAAACTATGCACAGAAAATAAATCTAAGTCTCACAAACATATATTTTTAAGCATTAAATGACCAAAAATGTAGAGCCATTGAGTTTGAACCTTTCATACCAAAGGTGTAAGTAATGACAGTAATGTTTTCTGTCCCATAATGCATAGCGTGTCTCATAAACATTTCAAAGTATAGGTTAACATGAACTGATATTGTGTGTTTTTATCTGTATTTATATCAACTGTATTGTTTTTTGTTTTTTTTTTACACTAGATGAATTAAACTTTGTTAAATGAACTAAATCCTAAATGCGTATCTCAGGGCAGAAGAGACAATATTCGAATTTGACAGATGTCTTGTTAACTGCAGAAGACGTTTGGATAATCTGAATGAGGCCAATTTATGAAATGTGCATGCTATGATTAAGACGTATCCTGATATTATTCCAGTTTTTTTTTTTTTGGTAAAATTAATCTCATTTGTGCATTTTGCTACAACAGTAGACACAAAGTAGAGACAAAGCTCATCTTCAGTAAAGATGCATATTCTAAAGAAAAATCCACCTCTTTGGTGTGAAAGAGAAATATATTTCCTAATAAAAGTATGAAGAGTATATGAATAGGTTTTTCAATGTGAACAGATAATAAAAGCAGATCTTTTCCAAAAGGTGTTTGAAGGAATAAAAGAGAGAGGCTGTGCTCACCCTGTGGGACGTCTACTACCAGTGGAAAACTAATCAAGGTATGAACAGCTGCATGTAAACAGGGATATCAGTGGCATATTCATCTTCATCAGCCATGTAAAAAGAGTATAAGGAATATGGTTGGAATATTTTGTGAATATAAATGTGGTCGTTGTGGGGATCAAAAATTTGCGTGTGGATGTCATGTAGTTTCAGCCTACATTGATGTGGCTTCTTTTAGGATTAGATTTATGAAATATTTAGTTTTTTTTTGGTATGTAGAATAAAGTAAAGTAGTCCAACAGTATTACAGTAAGTTGAATATTTCAGTGTTAACTGTACTGGTCACGCGCCGCTGCATCTGGCAGTCTTGAAAAAGCCCTGAGTGTTAGCTCGTTCTTCCTGCATGCACATTCGGCATCTCTGTGCACAGCTGACTAGGCAGCAACCAGGAAACTGGCAACCATCTGGCGCCATTGGGGATCTAGGCTTCCCCCTATAGCATTCATCATGAACAGCAGAACTCAGGGGTGGGGTGGAGTGGGGTGTGAATGCACAAATTAGGATGTAACATATAATCTTAAAGGTTCATGCACTGTTTGGGAATCACTTGTAATTCTGTAGGGAGCTGGTAATCTACATTAAACAACAGCTGTAGCTAAGTGGTGTTTTCATAGTAATAGGCAGTCATGAAAAGCTTTTTTTAATGTACTGAACTATAGTAAGCATCTGGCATCTTATAGTTATGCCAAAATTCAAGAAATTGACAAAAGGTAACTGTACAGTCTTTTTTGCAATTATCCATGCACGCTTGGGAATTTTTTTCCTAACATTATTGCTGTTTGCCGTTACACCTACCCGGCACCAGGGAAGCACTGAGTGTTGGTTTTAATGTTTTTCATTTGGTTCCCCCAGCATGGATCCCCCCCCTACAGAGAAGAGAGAGGCTGAAGTGTGATGAAAACTGTTAAACACCTCAAGTTGTATAAGCTACAAAACTTTTAAAAGGTAATTTGAGGTCAATGCCCCTACTCTCTGCTGATGAGAGAACAGAATATGTGTCTACAAATCTGTCCTGGTATGAACATAATACTTGCTGTGAGTGGGTGAAGGTGAGCTGTCATATCTTGGTGATTTTTGATTGTGGAGAAGGATTGAAGTGTTGTTATATACATTTTTTAAGAGTGTGTCCTTGAAATACGTTCAGGAACACCCAGTTAAATGCTGTCCAAGGATCTGTTAATGCGTGGACATAATCACGCAGCAGAATGGCTGACAGAAATGAACATCAACAGTGACAAATATTAAATTAGAGGCTGCCAATTGTTCCAAATATGTTATGCACTCATGACCAATAATTTCTACCTTTCAAGAAGAAGTGTTTAATAAATGAAAAACAAAAACTATAAAAGCTGTGTTCTGAAGCAACACACGTTTTAACAAAATGAGTATCCTATTTTTATTATTGTGATTTTTCTGGAGCAGTTTGTGATTTTCTGCCCTCTACAGTAATTGTTTTCCTTGGGTTCATTGCAAGGTGACATCAGTGCAAGGGGAACAGTAGACGAGCAAACAATCACTTGACAGAGTGAAGTTTTTAACTGGGACACATCACTATATGTTTCAGGTGAATGCACACTCAGAAAAAAGGATAAGGGTGACGGCAAGAAATGGGACGCAGCCAAATAAGTCCACTTCAGGCTGTTCTGCATGCATAGCTTACACTTGTTGTTTTTCTCTAGAGCTTTCGGGTGCTGTGTTACAAGGTCCAAAAAGCAGAGGTAGTAAAAGGACATACGGAGGAAGTACAGATAGTTTGGTAAAAGCTGAAGTACTGATTCAGCATCCTGGAAATAGTTAGGAACTATTTGAACCAGACAGCATGTTAATGCAATGTAGAAACATTAAAACCTTATTATCGTTAACGTGAAATTAAGAAAAGGTAAACTCAGAATAATAATTATCTTTGCTCTTATGTACGTACCAGTTTTCAGCAACTGACAATGAACTATTATGACAGCTTTTCTCCATGGTACAGTCTCCCTCTCTTGTCTGTTTCATCTTCTTATTGTCTTCTACATAGTTTTGATCTTGTTAAGTGTGTCATGCATGATATGCACCAGTGGATACACCACAGATTCATTTTTTTCAATGTGTTGTCACATACATTTACGTTGAAATCAGTCTTGATGTTGTGGAGAAAGTAAAAATAAACACTGATTCCCTTTAGATACATTAAAGCTAAAACTGTTTTGTAGAAAGGACAGATATTTATATTGAAATGTACAGAGTAAAAGCAAATCAGAAAAGTACTTTAAAGTACTTTTTAAAACCTGCTTCTACCAAAAAGTAGTAATAAACAAGATTTACAGTATTGTGCAAAAGTTTTAGTATAATGTTATATTCTACTGTCTGTATGCATTTCTCAGTCTGTGACAAGACACGAATGAAAAAACTGACTGAAGTATCTAGTATTTAGTTACCTTCCTTTGTACTTAGCATCCCTTTAACCCTTCTGTACAGACATTATGAGATTTACTGAACTAATCTTCTTGTGTTTTACACCAGGTGTTACTCAACACAAGTCCATGTGTCTTATTGTTTGGGCCACTTTTTGTCATGGGAACAGATTACACTAAATACTGACTGTTTCCTATAGAAGTAGAAGTTGTAGTTTATATTTTTTGTGAGTTTTTAATGCTGTTCACAATATTTCTTTATATTTTCTTATTATGGACAAACTAATAGACATTAGTCTCATTCCAGCTGGAAGCACTTTGGGTCTATTTTAAAAATAAGTACTTACTGAGATAAAAGAGAAACTATTTTTCAGATAAAACACATTTTTATATTATTTTACATTATATTTAATACAAAAATGTGCATGTAACACAGTCAAAAGGACATGAAAACTATGTGCTACTATTTTTTTTAACCTCTTTATTCTCTCACAGGTACATTTTGGGAATTGAACTAATTACACAAGGCAGAGTGTTTCACAAAAATGACCGCTGTTGCAAAATTATTTGCGATATATATGTGTTTACCTGGACAGGTTCTGCATGTACATGTTTAGTTTTGTTTTGTTTTTGTACAGTTGTTCTATGTCTTGTAATCTATTCTTGTATTTTACTCTTTTAACAGTGGCTTGCAAAAGTATTCATACCCCTTGAGCTTTTCCACATTTTGTCACGTTATGACCACAAACGTAAATATATTTTATTGGAATTTTATGTGAAAGACCAGCACAAAGTGTCATATAATTGTGAAGTAGAAAGAAAATGATACATGATTTTATTTATTTATTTTTACAAATAAAAAACTGAAAAGGGCAGTGTGCAAAAGTATTCAGCCCCCCAAGTCAATATTGTCAAATTTAACACAGTGTCTTTATTTATAGTAGTATATCAGACCATTTACAGCCATGGTTTCCAGATTAAATGCACTGACACCTAGGTAGCTTTTCATGTCCCAATTTTGGTCCTATTTTTGGCTCCAATATTTGATTAAAAATCATTCATTTTGAGGTGGCTCAGAGCAAGACTATAATCTTTTTGCTTTTATCTGAGTTCATCATTAAATACATCCTGGGGGGAAATGCATCTAAATTTGTCTTTTATTATTGGGTCTAAAAAGCTGGCAAAGTGCCAGGTACCAAAATGTACCCAGTTTTCTTAGAAGCACCCTACTATATAACTAAGTACTAATAAAGTCACATTTTCCCCACAACATACATTACTAGAAGGGTTTTTTCTTTTGCAAAAATTGCACAAAATTCAACATAAAATAATGCAATTTATCGAGCCTTAACAGCAGTTGCCTAATCCGCATTAGCTGTCATTTCACACACAGAAAGGTAGTGATTTAAGCCATTTCCTCTGTCTGATGTGCTTCCTTGATGACTGTAATCATGACCTTTTGTGGATCCTGCAGTTTCATAGTGCTCTTCAGTCTCTTGTCTGCACATTAATTTGCTCTTACGAGAACCAACCCTTATTATACCTGAAGGTCACACCATTATCGCCTGCAGTCAGAAACCCAACCCTCCTGTATCATAACTATCAGAAAGTAGAAAGAAGAAAGAGTTGTGACATTGCTGTCTTCGCCGAGAACCAGGCACAGATATTCGAGAAAAAGTTAAAAGCTCACATCTCTAAAATGCTGTAGGTTAAAGATTGAAAATAGATCTTCACAACAGTGCTTCGGTGAAAGACATACCCTGTATTTCAGAGAATGTGGCGGCTAGGGAAGCACGCAAGTAAGAGCGAGGGCTGTGAGAAAAGGAACAAGAGTGTCACATCCATTTGTAACTCCCGCTGTGATGTCAGGATGCTGGCGGGGGCTCACCAACTGTGCACAGTGACGTTGATGGATGCAGGTGAGCGCCCCTGACTTTCTCCCCAAATACTCCTCTGTGAAGATCTGTCTGTTGTCATTCCTTTATGAACTCGTAGCTGGAAGTTGGAGACAGCAAAAAATGAGAGATTGGGCTAGTTGGATGGATGAGGACAACCAAGATAAGAATAAAGGTGAGAGTGGAGAGCGGTCAGGAATAAATAGTCAAGTGCGAGGAGAAGTAAGACGAGAAAAAAAAAAAAGTTGAAAAAACTATAAGAGGAGTAGTGAGAAAGCAGCAGATTGAGTAGCGTGACTATTTCAGAGACACTCAAAGAGATAAGGAGAGTGCATTATAAAGTTAGCGTTTCTTTCTGGACTGAACTTTTCCCCTCAATTCTGTTTAAATATTAAGGGTTTGTAATTAAAAGGTGACGGAGAGGGATGCCACTGGGGTGTTCTGGCTTTATTGACCAAGGAGTGACAGAGTATCAGTGGCTATACCTTGCAGCTTGCATATTGCATGGGAGAAGGGAACTTGGGGATCTAGAGGGAAGCATGTTTGTATGTTGAAACGTTTTCATCTGTTTATATCCCGGTGGGAGTTTTGTCAGCCTCCCAGGGCGCACTGACAGATTTGAGGCAAGGGCCCATCGCGGCAGATATGTATGTCTGAGCATTTATGTGTTGCTTAATTTGATCTGTTCTCCAAATGGGATTCAACTCTTGCTGAGACATGACTGGCAGACAAGAAAGTGGAAAAAGTCTGTTTTCAGCACTTTCTAGTGGCACGAATTGAAGCGACAGTCCCCTCACAATCACAATTCTGAAATGCAGAGGGAAGTTATTACTGTTTTTTTGCCTGCTGTTGTATGATGTCTTAGATGTGGAGGTTGTTTATCATTGTCTCAAGTATGTCATGCATTGAATACGCACTTGAAAGTGAATGTATTGTCTCGGTCGTAGCCAAATGCTCCGCCTCGGTGGCAGCCAAAGAGCCAGATGGTAGTGAGTCAGAGGTCAACGTACTTGCCACCTCCAAACAACTACCTCAATTATCGATACAGTATGAGTATTCTGGTATTAAATGATGAACAAAAGCAGCCACTGTACCTTGAAATGCTCTTGATCAGATTATAGAAATATTCTGCTCATCCTCAGATGCACATTGCTCTCCGTCAGAGGCGGGCTGTGGGTTGTGAAGTTGTGAAACAGGCAGGGATATTGTATTGGATCCTTACCTTCATTAATCATACATGCCTTTGAGTAAATTCACAGCTCAACAGATTTAATAAGAGACACGCTGGCAGGCCCAGGCAGTCTATGTGCCTCATATATACCAGTGTAAGAGAGATCATTATGGAAATTCTCAGTGGGAGGTGAACTTTAATAACTGCTCAAAATAAATCAAGAAGTGATATGAAAATTGACAGGCATTTTCCCCCCTCCAGACTCCAGGTAGAATGTGGAATCGAAACAACACCAAGCGTCAGAACATCTCAAGTAATATTGCTTCTTGAGGGAGATTCTGATTATGCAGGCTAGAATATTATGTGCCACTGCTTTGGGTAATCATGTAGTGCTGCAGCCGTGCTAGTATTGCAGTAAATCACAGTTTATGATAATGGCTGAGGAGGAAATCATTGACACCTATGCATCCGGAACACAATGTGCGACATTCATGCATATTCAGTGCAGACACCTCAGTTTGTTCTCCACTTTGCGTGACAGAGAATTCCAGTGCGACATATGTGATTATGTGAGGGGATGTAAATCTGAGGTAGGCGACAAAACACCGATGACCTTTCTGAAGAAATGAGAGATGACCTTTGTTTGTGTACGCAAATGTGAGCAATGACTGATACTGTTCCAAAGGGCAGTTTTAGCCACAGGTGGAGAGTATTTTGGCTCAGATGATTTCAAGACATGTACAGTTGGATTGTCTCAGTGTGAAAAAGCACTGTCGAGACACAGCAACAAATCTTACCAGCTAAGTGCTTTTTAAGTGCCACAGTTTAATTCCAACAAAATAAAATGTGCTCTGATCACTTTGGAAAGATAACTGAGCACTTTTGAGAAGTTAGCCCCAAACTTTTTTCAGCTAAAGACCCAAAGGAAAATATTGGTGTTTTGCGGATCTCAAACTTATCTGAAAAATATGTTGTAAATTGCCATAGATCTATTTTTTTTTCACTGTTTATATCTCACTCTTTCAGGATTAATTTTTTTTTGTTTGTTTGGTTTGTGTACTTCTCTTAATTTTTGGCTCATCACATCCTGTCTCCTCGGATCTTTTATGTATTTCCGTCTTCTCTGCATCTTTTACAACTGAAACCTATCTTCTGTATTTCACATGTCTTTTCTGAGGTCAATACACAATCTGTTCCAGAAAACACTTTTCTTCTCTTTGAATCAGGAAATTGAATTTATAAATTATGCTTTTGCTGTATATTTTTCCTGTGCCAATTCGTGACCAGATAAAAACAGCTCTGATGTTTTGTGTCCGACCCATAGTTTGGGAAAAGAGGCATTACAGAAATGTTTCATTTTACTCATAATTTTGCTGTCTTCTCATAATTTCCTTGTAATTAGTTGTATTCTAGATTGATAATGAGGAAGTTAGACTGTAAATGTAACCAAGATCAAAGTCTTGATCTGATCTGAACTGCTTTATTTAATTCCAGTAAAGTCTTAGGGTATGTTCAGACTGCAGGCAAATTTGGCCCATAATTTTTTGCTTATATGTGACCTGTATCTGATCTGTTAAAGACAGTTAGAACAGCACAAATCTGATTTTTTTTTTTTTTCAAATCCAACCCAGACCACTTTCATTTGTGGTCCTAAATCTGATACATATCTGATATTTTGCAGTGTAACTTCAGTCTGAACGGCCAGGTCGATTTATCCAACCTTTACATCATTGAAATGCGACAAACATCACAATTCTGTGTCACAGGAGGAGGAGCGACGGGAAAAACATATTTATTTACGTAAACACAGTGCATGCCTGCATGGTCACATACTACGTCAGAACCTCTTTTGCACATGCAGGTCACTTCACAGTCACATTCAGTTCACACTCAAAACTGATAGAAGTTGCATTTAATGTGTAGTATGAACGAGCACACAAAAAAATCAGATGTCATCGAAAAATTCAAATTGTATTTTAAGACCTGCTGTCTGAACGTAGCCTTATTTTCATTGTCTTCATCAGACTAAGCGTCTCCTCAGACTGAATGTTGAGAACTTGCCAGGTGGGTTGATCAATCATGTTGTCAATTTGTAAATAGTTTACTGGCCCCAGTGGATGATGCAATATGGGCTAAATATGATATACTACTTTAGATCAGTGCTGGAATTGAAGCTGATCCATGTTCAATAAAAAATGTCTAGATGCATCTGTATATTTGAAGTCTTTCCAACAAATAAACCCACCATTGTCTACACTGCTTTTTACATTTGATTATTTTTTGTAGTTAATTTATAAAGGTATTAGATCCCAATATATAACCTTACTCTTGCCTGTAAGTACTTAGATTTTTGGCAGAGCGAGGTAAAAAACACCCCAAAACCATATACTCACGTTCTGCATTGTGTCTTACAAATGTGTGCTAGATAAAGATTATTTTAAACCTAATTATGTTCGCTGTTGCCATATGTTACCCATGATCAAATATTCTTTTCATAGCCTTGATTTTATACAAACACATTGTATTCAGACTCAAATTGGTGGTTGTGAAACTGTGAGGGTTGCTTTTTAAAAAAAACAAAAAAAAAACCTTCAAGCTTTAGTCTGGAGTGGGAAACTTTTGAAACATATTCACTGACAGGTTTTGTTCTGTTTTTCTGTTTTTTATTAATATTTGTCATTTATTTACAGCAGCTAACTGCCACCTACAGAGTCCAAAGTACTGGAGGAATAGTAAAGAGATGGCAACAGCAGTGAGATTAGTGAATCAAGCTGCTTTCTGCAGCAGCACATAAACAAACCACTTCAGTGAAGGCCGAGATTTTTTCCTGCCTGCTGCATTTCATCCTCAATCACGGATAAAATGCAAAGCGGATGACGAGCCAGTGTGCGTGTGTGCTTTCTGTTTTCCTGTCCTCACCCATCATCCGCTTTGCAAACTTGCAAAAGGGGTGGCAAGGAAAATATATGACAAAGGTCACACCAGCGAGTCAAACTAGTTCAGTTCATGTCAGTTGTGCTTATTTTCATCATATACCTGAGTCACACTATAGCTTTTTTTGATGCTGCTCTGAAAGAATGTTCACAGTAATTCAGTCAATCATACATACAGGGTCACAGGAATGTCAGTCATAAAATAAGTCTTTATTCAACAAGAAAGTGTAGCTAATAAAAACGCGTACTGACCTGTCATGCTCTCTTATCATCACAGACTTACAATAGGGATGAGAAAGGGAGAAATATAGTTTTAGATTGTGACTGCAGAGCCCTCTGGGGATTTGATGAAAGAGCTGACAAGCACTGACAAACTTCCAGGACTGTCCCTGAAGGTGCTGGGGTGGGCATTAAGCAGGCAGAGTGATGGACCCTATTTTAGTCTTTGGAAGCTGATAAGGCTGGGATTCTGAATCACACATTTACAGTCACGGTTTATTGAAAAGGAGGGTCACTTCACTCAGACAAGCTCTTCAGATGACGATGGTAAGCTTTAAGAAAAGAATGAATTAAAACTGGCCCATCTTTGTCTCTGCCTCTGCCAGACTACAATTTCAAGGACTTTTTTCTGCTGATCCTTTTCAAGAAACAGACTCTTAATGAAATCAGTCACACTATGTTCTGTTATGAACTTACACTTGTGTCGTTAGTGTTTAACATTCTAAAGAGGCAGAAAGTGTTGCTTTACTCGAGCAATTATATTCTCTCCACCTCTATCATCTCTTCTGTCTGCTTCACACAAAATGGATGCTACAGTTTAATAGAATGGATCTCTTTGCATAGGGATATATGCATATGCATTCCCATGGGATGCATAGGACACATGAATGGAACTGCAGGAATCAATCAAATAACAAACCAAAGGAAATGGTGTAATAATAGTTTGTGTCCAGATTTGTCTGTTTGACATCTTGAATAACAATTGTGGCAGTGTTAAAAAAAAAAAAACAACAACAAAAAAAGCTTTCCTATTATAAGTAGTTGTCCAAACCACCTTCTCCCATTGATACACCTTAAATAATAAAATCTGATGTTTGTATGTACCATATGTCTGATGGTTGTAAGTCTTTTCTGTAACATGGATTTGGATATCTGGGTAATTTCATGAATGATCTTTGGAGCAATAATATAAAAGTAATTATGTAAGTTGGCATGCCAGTTTTCAGATTTTGTTTTAGAAAATTTGTAGGTCATTATGAAGGTCTATTCATGTTTTCTGTAAACTTATAAAATTTAATTTGTTTTGAATCTTTGCTAGTTATTCACTCTGTGGTAGCAGTTGCTGACTAAATATTATATCACTCTTAATGCAACTAATATTGTATGATTACTTTAGATTTTTAAGATGGTAACTGAATAATAAAAAAACATCTTGTAGCAAATATGGTACCGACCATCACTGTAAGTTGCCTTTATTGATTACTGAAATGTTCTTGCTGCCTGAATGACTTTAATGTTGCAACAATTTTGTACTTGATTATTATGTTCATTGTCTTCCTTACATTTCTCACATGGCTGATATTGCCTGCATTCTTTGCCTTTGCACTCCATGTGAATTACATTAGAACAACCAAGTTTCCGAGTAACTCGACCAAGATTCACATTGATCTGACATAAAACAGCTGAGAAAATTGATTCAGAACGTAATTGGGACTGAGTGTCAGACAGACATGCAGTCTTATACCGATGTGTGAATTCATTTAAAAGTAGTCGCAGGTGTAAGAGCATGAGGTGAACGGCTATTGCCATGAGGCTCATTTTCTGCTACTGTCTTTCAAAGCCGTCCTCACAGAATCACTTTTTTTCTGCTCATGCCTTTACAACCAGCTATGTGATTACTCCTGAGTCAATAGGAAAAATAATGCAGTGAAAAACAACAGCGATGCGGGAATGTTTATATAACTGAGGACTCTATTACTCATCACACCCAGAAGTGCAACTCTTTTCAACAAATTCCTAGCCTTATATATTATTCAATGATAAGTAAACCTTTGACAGTAGTCTTCTTTTTAAGTTTTATTCTATGCAGCCAGAGGATGACCTTGTCACTTTTTTCCCTTCTTTTTTACATCAGAAAATCAATGTAGGTGGCGGCACTCAACCTGAATACCTTGCTTTATTCTCTTAAATCAAACAGTTCCCCTAACTCTCTGTATTTATTTGTGCTTTGCACAGAAGGCACCACAGACATATACCAGAGACGGCCAAGGTCAAAGAAAGTATCATCTTGCAGACACAAGAAATCCCCCTTATGACAACAGCAAATATCAAAGCTGGAGAGGCCATAGACATCAACCACAACTACAGAGGGAGAGAGAAACCTCAGTGAACTTTCCCCACACTGTACCAGCTTGTGATTGATTTTCTACACAGATCTCTAAACGGGTGGTACTCTCCTATCTGTAACAGTAATGAATTTCATTATAAAACCCTGGAACACACAGAGAGAGATGGAGATGCTGGTCGATGGTGGGGGGAGAGTGAGAAAAGAAAAGAAACCCAAAGCAAGGAAGGCGGGGCTGTCATTCAGGGCCTGTCTGTCAATACTGACAACACATCCCCCCGCCGGCTAGAGCCTGAAATAACTGCCAAATGCAGAGCAATTATAAACGCTGCCTACTGCTTTTAGGCAGCCTACATGTTCCTCAGTGTGCTGCAGTGTCTTACCAGTGCGGAAGTATGTAATGTAACATACATGCTAATCTAGACATATGAGTTTCCACCCTACTTCCTTCGCCAACATGTCGTAACTCGGGTTCCCAGTAACCACGGTGACCAAAGATGTCTGGAGGCTGTGGTTGTATCCAGGCCGCAGTGAGTCAGGATGCATGACTGCATGGCTCATTGCTTTCTTGGGGCTAAAAAAGCCCTTTCATTATTATCTCTCACTCTCTCTAACTCTGTGTTTCTGCACCCCCCCACCTACCCACCCCTCTCCTCATTTTGCACTTATCTACACCTCAGTGTTTCCCAGGTAAATAAAAGCCATTCGGTTTTTCCAAGACCCACAGGGGAAAGTGTTGTCATCTGACGCCACAGAGATGTGTCGGGGCATTCTGTTGACTTGCCAGTTGCCTTATTTTCATATCTACTCTACCCTTCTGTTTGGTTGCTAAGGAAGTGAATTGCAGCTCTATCATTTTGTGGTCATTAGTATTCATGAAGGGCCTGGTCAGGTACCCCAGGAGTGATTGGTGCTTATGAATGAGCCAAATATCACTAGTGAACTCATAGAAAAAAATGTTACTGCAGTTTTGTTAAAGATTTTGGTCTCAAGTGGACAGTATATGTTTGTAATCCTCAGACACTGTTCAAAGGGTTACACTGGTTATTTATTTATTTAGTTAGTCTTCATCATTATACCACATTTTCACTGCAGGAACAGCCTTGCTACCTTGAGCTGCATCATTATTTATGCACTTCCATTTCCTCCTGAACAAAATTGATTTGACTCTATTCTCATCATGTTGCCCCTAGAAATGATTTCCCAGATGTGGCATAATGTCATCCAAAAATATTAGGTTAACACTTGGACATGGACTCTGGAGGAATTTTATTTCCAAATTGCTGCTTGATAAATTGTCTCCCCAAGTAAACTAAATATTGACAAGTGAAATGGTCATTGCATAAAACAATGAAACCAGTGTTTATGTGTGTTTCATCACGCTGATCAAAAAGCTCTGTTTTTAGTAGCTGCTGTCAGGACTCAACATATTTCAACATGGAAAAACAGTCCACTGAGAACCTGGCATCAAAAATAATGAACTAAAAATAAAGTAAAAGGGAATGGGACAAGTTGTTTCACCACGTCCACATTCAAACCAGAACGAGAGCAAGATACTTAAACTGCACAAAAGTAATGAAATATACACATCCTGACTAAGAAAAAGTCCCCACTTAAATTTAACTAATCAAATAGTTCTGATCCGCCCATTGGATAATGATTGCGGTGATTAATATGTTTCAGCTTCAACAAGCTATTTAATAATAACTGGTGCATTAAGTACCTTCTCATTTTCTAAACAACCATCAGTTCACTAGAGAACATATATATTTTTAAGATTCATCGGGCTCAAATTGGTGGTTCAGGGAGTAGTATTGGCCACCAAAGAGTCGAGACCTGAACCACATTGAGAAGGTTTGGGATATACTGGAGAAGACTTGATGCAACAGTACAACTTCCATCATAAATACAAGATCTTGATGAAAAATTAACATAATCATGGACATTTATTGTTACCCTGCGTAGGCATAAAGGGTGCACATATGTCCTGTAGTCCCACCTAAAGGCAGTCCAATGAAATATTGTATGCTGGATTTTTTTTTCTTCTTTCTTCAGATTTTGAATGGTCTTTCCACAATATTGGCGTTTTAGAGAAATTTCTATTCACTAAAATGCCCCAGGCACATATTCTTGTAAATTAACTCCAACACCTTGAAATATTCGATTGTTATTATCCAGGAAAAGCGTAGAAAAAAAAACCACACCTATTATTAGTTAATTAGGTGGTTTGGTTTGTTATTTTGGATTTCTTTTTGTGTCCATTGGAAACTGTCAGATGAATCCACTTGCAGCCAAAACATAGCAGTCAATAGCAGACATTTAACAACAAAGTCCAAAACAGAGAACTCACATACAGCAAAATGCAAGTACACATACACATATCAGCCCAGTTTGCTGTTACTGTTCATTGCCATCTTCTCTTAATACTACTTTCAGACTGGTGCAGAATAAACCTGCATTTATGCCCCGGATTACCACATGTTCATCATCTCATGTCAGACTCAGGGTCTTTGTGTAACACAAGTTATTACCCTCCAGCTTGGGAAAAGAAACTCCTTGAAATTCAGCTGTTGGTCAGTGGTTCATGTTCCTTCTTCAACCATAACAAATCCCACTATCTACCCCCCCCCCCCTTTGTCCTACTGTTTTTAATCCATCTACTTCACTGCAGTACCCATTTTCTGTTCTCACTTAGTCACTCTAATCCCTTTGCTCTGTCTTCTCGTATAGCTGTTCAAGAGTATTTTCCACTTCTTTATGGTCTTTTGACCTTCTGTTCTGCATTTGTCTCCTATTTTTTTCCTTGTGTTCCCCCTCTTGTTCTCTTTGATTCAGACTGTGCTTCCTGACAGGGCACTTGGTCTTCCTGTCTCTCCCTTTCCTCTTTTAATTGCTCTCTTTGCATATTAGTCCATTACTCCTCCATTGATTCTGTTCCTACTTGGCCACTTCTGTCCTGACATTTGCTCTTTTCACCCCAGGCTGCTCTCCTGAAGAAATTCAGTCATGTGGATACAATTTACATACAGTCCTATGTTGTATATATTATGTTATGTCACCTTTTTACCTCTGTACTACTCCGATGATACATGTTTAATCCCTAGCTCTAATTTTCATCTAACTACAAAACGGACACAGCACACAGCAATGTCCACTCAAGTAAAGCAATTCAAACACCCACACATTGTGTCCTAATCCCTCTTTCCTTCCCTCTCTATCACACATACAACCATGCACATGTTGACGGCTTGTTGCCTCGATGACGTGACTGCACAGAGGTGACACTGCGTTTGTCACTCTGACAGCTGGCATTTCACAGCGATCCACTAACCACGGTACTCACATCACAGACAGGAGATAGATAGAATGAGATAGAACAGGGCACAAAGAGAGAGAAGGAGAGCGGTTGTGTAAAGCAAAGATCAGCAAAAACAATGAAATAACACTGCGCCAGATGGACAGTTTTGCTTTAATATTTTTGCCCTTGTTTTCCCCTTGTCCATGAAGATAAAGGTAAAGCTTTGTCTGACTCTCAGTGCTTTTTTTTCCCTACAGTAACACAGTAATCTTGAAGGACAAACTTGAGCTACATTAAGAGATGAGTTTAAAAGCAAGCGCTAATTATCCTGCTTTGTTAAAAAAACAAAACAAAACATATGCTCACTAAAACGCCACGTTGGTATTTTTTGTCAGTATAAAAAGTCTATTTATATTAGCATTGATGAAAGAAGTCAAAACACAATTGCCAAAGACTAGCATGTGTTTGGTGTAAAAGAAATAAGTGGATAAAAGTGTTGCTGGCAGCCTAGTAATTTATGATTGTAGAGAAGGGTGTCTAGGATGTCCACACTAAAGCTAAGTAAACATTATTTTAGTTTAAGAGAAGGATTATATTATGTTCAGTATCATGGGGCATGTGGACAGTATCACTGCTGCCATGGCTCCAGACCCAGGTGACAACAAAATCTGTCATACGTATGAAAATCACTCATATATTAGTTTGGAGAGCTGAGTGGGAGAGGCATAATGGGCACAGATCTCCTGTATTTAGATCTACTGTATGAGGATCTGTACATACAGTATTAGTTGCTGCTGAGCCCCATACATACACCAGTCTTCAGTTACAGTAAAAAAAGAAGAGTTTTGTTACACTGCTGCTTTTGGACACTCTTATGTTTAATAAAATAGCACAGCAATGTGCTTTTTGCATTGGCACTAAAGGCAGGCAGTGGACATAATCGATCCTGCAAATATGAGCATAATTTCTTGGGATACTGAGCCACTGCTGATCCATGAAGGATGGAATTATATTAAAAGAAAGTTACTGTTTTTTGTAGCATCACACAAATACAGTGACACACTGTTATGATAGTATTCACAGTCATTAAATCTGCTTAGATGGCCTCTTTCAGTTCTGATTTCTATTCTGATTTCTCAATGAAGAAAAAAAATAGTCATTAGAAAATATTGTGATAAACAGTGACAGGAAGGATGTGACGACTCAATTTACTGTAACATTGTTTTCCACAGTAAAACAGTTGTGTGGCATGTTGAATAAATCTGTTACTCTAGAAGCACACCACTGTAGTAATTGTCCTCTATAGTTTGGAAAATATAACTAGCCAAGCTTTAAGAAACCTTTGAGGCCAAACAAGACAAAATGAGTAATAGCATGGGTATGAAACAGAAGGTTGGAGTCTATTAAGAGAGTGAGCACTCTCAGAACTATGAAAGTTTAAGCAATAACAGAAATGGAAAGCACTAGTGCACCAGAGGATGTGGCTCAAAAAAGTAATAGAGAAAGGCATCATGAGATGCGAAACAAGGCAAAAAAAAAAAAAAGTGAGCTACAAAAAACCTGAGTCATTCCATAGCAGTGAGGAGGTGGAGAATCATAGAAAAGAATGGCAAAAGTAGGTGTCAGCTCAGACAGAGCTCTACAAGGATCTCTATGAACTTGTCAAAATCACTGTTCACTGAGGAAAATAGTGCTTGTATGAAAAGAACAAGGGACATACAAATCACTTGATAAAACACATACAGACCCAGGAAAGTCAATCTGAGTTAAGGTGTTTATCAGATGATCCAGAGCACTAGAAGCATAGGTAGAGGATACCAAAAACAAAACATGATCGTAGTTCTGATCTCAGACCAGCATTGTCTGCATGAAGGTTAATAAAAGTGCTCCAGGCATTGGGAGATTTTTACACGGCTCACAAGAGGAGAGCAAAATATTGGAAGCAATATTACGTCTATAAGGGTATTTGATGCCTATAATTTTGTGGTTGGTAGGTAGGGGGCTAATTATAACCCAACCATATGAAATATCTCAACAAAACACAGATACCTGGCGTCTTAGGGTGAGCAAATTATCAAGTAAAATGCACACTGTGTAATAGACCCAGAAGAGGTAATTGACTGAGCACTGTACAGTCTTCTCCGGCTAGATTTTTATCTCTTTTATGTGCCAAATTGCAATGAAAATCACTTTTAAACAGGTTTTCATGAAACAAAAAATCACATACACAAACAAAATGGATGATTCTCAGTGTTGGATTGGTACACAATCCCCAAGCATGACAGGACCTGAAGATTGGTATCATGGCAGGGTGCACAATGTACCCTGCAGCATTCACAATGACAATGGAGGTAATCATAAGGCCATCAAGGTGGCTTGTTGGAAAGAGGCAGCAGAGACAGTACTTTCCTTGTGTCAGGTAATATTACATTGACTTTCTGAAGAAAAGCAAACTCACATGACACGTGTGACAATAATCAGTAAGTGAATGCTGTCTCTACCTTTTACCTGGAAATTTCACTTTTATAATTTCAAACATTGTCCCCCAGTTGCATGATGGTGATGCTGTTTCTGCACAAGTCAAGTTACTGCACATATGTCATGGTGAGACATCATATAACCATGAGATAACTTAACCCTTCATAGGGCACTCATAGAAATACTCTGAAATTCAACATTTCAACCTTATTGTGGTATTGGATTGTATTACTTTTATGAAATGTTTTGTTATGTAGACGAACAAGATCAATGAAGTTACCATATTTGGTTCCTTACCTGTAAGTGGCAAAAAACAAACAAAAAAAAACAAAACAAAACAAGAAGTAAATTTTTTTCTAAAAAAATACAAGAAAAATACATGTAAGGTGAAAGGTACATGTATTTTAGAACTATTGCTCACTTGCCTGATAAAGGGTTAAACCTAAGCTAAACCAAATATTAGCTGTAAGGTTGCATAATTCGCAGCTCTAAATTTAAACTTTCCATCCCTTCTGCATATCCATTGTGTGATGTCCTTGATCAAAACACTTTACCTGACCACTGGCATCTACTCAGGACTGGTGTGTAATGACAAGGTTATAATTCAGGGAAAAAATGTACTCCTACCCGCCTAAAATGAGATGAACGCCCAAATGTTGATATAAAAAGTGTCTTAGTGCTCAAACACTCATCTTTCCAGTTAATGTCTCCCTACACTAACAGTTATGTCAGTTGATTGGAAATAATGTAATTTCTGCATCACATCTATAAAAAGACATGGAGTGTGCTTATTAATTAAGTGAGAATACTTATAGAGACACTTGATAGACTATAAAGACTCTACAGGGAGTTAAAACAGAAGTCTATTCTGTTCTTGGAACTATGAAGTGAAATTTCCTTTGTCTGCTAATCCACAGAGGCTGCAGCTCTTTTAGCTAACCATACAGTTATTCTATTTGATTCAAAGGAACAGCTACTGTTACAAGAGACACAAAACACTTCAGACAATATGCACTAGAGAACTTTTCACTGGAAGAAGGAGGGCTGTCTGTCTTTTAAAAAGTTCTACTTCATATTGAAAAAACAGTTACTTTGCGTTTGCTCACATATTCCTCAGACATCTGTTAGACATCTGTTGGAGGATATGAGTTTTTTTTTAGTTCAGTTTAACTGAGGGAAGCAAGCTTTGATGATTTTTTTCTTCATGTATTAAACCAAACCTGTACTCCAGCTTAGATAAAGTTGTTTAATTCTTGGGGGATTTTCTCCCCAGAAAAGATCAAATACAAAGTGTTAAATTAATCTGAAACCAAAAGCAGGAAAACTGAATTTTAACCTGTGTGATTCAGTGCAACTTTGAGGGGTGAGCTGAGCCAAACTGACAATAGAAGGACAGACTCACCTTATGTGCAGAAGAACATGAGTGGATATTGTTATCTGCGCTGATGCTTCCGTGCAGCTAGAGAACGCCAACAGGCAGCAGGCCTGTCTGGAGAGGGACGATGGCCTTATCAGAACTTCAACAGATGACTGACGTTTTTCTTAATTTATTTTCACCAGATTTCCAGATCAAGACTGGCATTTCCATCAGGATTGATAGTTGTATGCATGTGTGTGTGTGTGTGTGTGTGTGTGTGTGTGCGTGTGGGGTGTGTGTTCATTTTAAGGTAACCCAGGTGAATGTGACAGTAGCAGTTTGGGTCTTGTAACGCTGTGTTATTTTGAAATACCATTTGACTCCTCATTAATAATTTCACAGAGCATGCTGGTATTTGCTTTGCATAAGAACATCTGTCTGGGACTCAGCCCTGGAGATGCTATTGTTCTGTATGTACTGTGTCTGTGTGATGAGTGAGTCTGTGTGGCTCATGCCTTCTAAAATGCCTCAATCTATCTGCTTCAGTGCTTCCACTTTTCTAATTTTCACTACCTCTCCCTTGCTCCCTCCTCCATTCCGTCTCTAATTACCTTTTCTTTACCATCATTTCCCTATTTAGCATATGAATTGGACCCAGAGCGTCTCTGTGTAGTTCACTTATTATGTTTGCACGTGTATGGATAAAAGAATATGGGCTCATGTAATGAAATACACAGAGAAATGCATTATATTCAATTACAGCTGTGACTGCAACATGAGTTCAAAGTTGGTAAATGTGTCTTTTGTTTATTCAGTGTAATGTATATGACCCTGAATCATAATTAGGCAACACACAAGGATGTTTGCTGAAAGCAAATATAATTGCCATGCTCTTTGCGTCAGATTTGCTCAGATCTTGTTTTTGCTGTTTTCTCTGTGTCTTTCAAGTTATTTCAGCGAATACTTATTATAAGAAAACATTGCTTATTTCATGCCAATAAGAGAGTAAAAATAAAGGGCAGGGTTAGGTTTTATTATGTTCTTTGTTTGCATGAAAAATGAAAAAACAAATGTTTTTTCACGATATGTTTATGAAGGCTGACATCTCAAACCGAATGTGTTGAAATAGTATTAGTGAATGCTGGGCATTGCAATTAGTGACATCAGTATCAAAATTGCATAAAATTTGAAGTTGATCTGTCAGATATATTACTGGGTTTATGTTTTCAGCTTGGAACTGTTCTAGAATCTATGCATATTTTGGTTCATAAAACCTCTTATGAAGTTTTAGCTTTTGTTCTGTGAAGTTTGAAGACATTTAGCTTGAGCTTCTGAAGGGACCCCTATCAAAAAGCCCTGATTGGCCAGTTTTCAGGAAGCAGGGACATCACACTATACCTGAGAGCACGTACTTGGCACCAATATGTTTTTTCATGGGCTGTAACACTTTGTAAGCAAATAATAGTAGAGGAATTTTGCTTGTTTTTGCTAGAATCCATTCCACAGTTTGAGACTGTACAAAAAGAACATTAGTAACAGCAGGAGACTGTGGCAGGAAGCACATAAGCACAGAGATGAGAACCAATGATGGAAATTCACTGAAGCTGATTTTGCCACATTACAAATGTACAGAAAACATTGCAAATCAAGTATGTGAGAAAGTGTCATACATGTTTTACATATTTCAAGCTCTAATACAATACAAAACCATAAAATCAAGGACTACAATAAACTTACATAATGTAGACTTCAACCAAGATTAACATTTTTTCTTGTTTCACAATATTATTTCAGGCGTCTCAGGCTTGGAATGTTTTTATTTCAGCAGCAGAAAATATTTAGAGTTTGTCTTGTAAGGTCTGAGCTCATCTCTCCCCACAGATATGTTTACTCATAAATATTGGTGAGTGAAAGCCAAATTGGAGGGTGTGTTTGGTAGGTTTGGAGAGACAGGCACAATGGGAGTTGGCTGCCTGCTCCATTAGACCACAAAAAGAAAAGAAATGGAAAAAAATATAGAAAAATGTATAATGTAATAATAAGAATATTATTGCAAGTTTATGCTCTGGTCTGTTTAACTTACTGTTACTATGATAAAGATTGAAGTTCTAATGTAATTTCTTATTTTGACAAGTTGATCACCAATGTTAAAGAAACTGACCAAATCTCCCCAAAAGCATTGATCAATTTAGTAGGATCCACCCAAAAATGTAGTTCATCCTTGTCACATGCCCTACCCATCCATCGAGTTTCATGACACTAACTGCAGTCATTTCATGCTTTTGCAATGGACAAACGTCGTTCACTGAGGTAATAAATTAATATAATTATCCAACTCTAAGGTGGAAACTCACACCCTACCATACTGGAATAGGAAGTCCACATGTTGCTGTTTTTAGGCCTTTTTAGCAAAATCTCACTCTGGGTTTTTATGATTTAGATCAAGATTAGAGCCCCCTCCAGAGGATCTCAGGCATGAACTTCCATGACTGACACGGCCAGAGCGGAAAATATGAATAATTACATTGTTCTAAAATTTTAAAATATAAAAGGAGCAACTGCAAAGGATGTTAAAAATTATTACAAAATAAATCCAAACTACGAACAACTCCCTCCTTGGTCAGAAAAACACAAATGTCATGAAAAGAGAACTGTACATGCTTGCAGTAATCTAAGGGATTTGTGTGTCATAAGAGTGTACATGGATGACAGGATCAAGGCTGAGCAAGAGGGAGAGAGGGTTTGAAGCCAAGATATCACACCGTACACTCTCTCAGATTACTCCCTTCTCACATAGCATTTCTCACTCATTTCCTAATGAGCTTAATGGACTGAGAGCAGAGTCTCACCTCTTTAAACCTGATGAGGTCAGGCAGAAAATTGATCTGCCTGGTGGGTTGATATGTGCTCATGCGAAATTAGATAGATGCAGAGTACATTTTTTTTTCCTGAGGCATTTTATTGGTTAAAGATGGATATATGATTGCAGTTGCCATGGCAGTAAGTGTTTTCTGTCTTAAAGCACATCATAAGCAATACGGAAACATGTCAGAAAACTCCTGTTCGAATCTGAAACACAAATGCTCTATTAATCCTCAGAAAGCTCAGTTCAGCGCCATCACTTCACAGTTCTCTGGTTAAATTGCTTCTGTGTCTGTTGTCAGTCAAAAATGGCCTTTGACTGATGTTCATCCATGCAGCTCATCATCCCTACTTCTGTCAGTGTCTCTATTAACGCCTACTTTCACTCTTAATCAATATTGTATTCTCCAAAAGGTCATATGTTCCAAGAGCAAGAGGGAAGAGTTGCCTTGTTCGATTAACACCTTTTTTGTCAAGATGCTTTTCTAGCCTTTGGTTGTGGTGTGATAATGAAGCATTTGACCTATCAATAGGAGGACAGCTTTAAAGATCAAGTGTAAAATAATTTTGTCAGCTCAGAAAATGTTTGCTGCCAGTCAATAAAAATTAATTAAATTAGGATGGTGATCATAAGCAGCATGCAAAAAACACCTGATTAGAAAAGCCAGACCCTTGTGATCATCTTCTAGAGGTGCTCACATCTCACAGTTTTAAAAAATCAGCATCAAAATGTCTTTGAATATAAAAATAAAAAACCCAAACACTCCACTTCATTGAAGAAGACATGTGGCAATTATACAAAAAGGCTGTGAGAGTCTGGGAGATCAGAGCTCTGAAGCAGACTCTGCAGGCTTAGGGGGTCCAAGATGATCATAGTCTCTGCTGGGTCTCTAAGGGTCTGACTCAAGGGGAGATAGCAGATCACAGAGCAGGGGGTTCACCACCCTCCAAGCTGGAGTACATTTTAGTCTCATCTCAAAGCTTTAAATGGATAGACGCCATCCCACAACAAATACGGCTCCTGCCACTTATTTCTGATATATCTTTTTGAAGCCTTGACATCACACACCTCGGTGACAGCTAACAAACCAGACACATGGCATATCTGTGGCATGTTATCCACAATGAAAGGGGATGGGTTGTCACAGAAAGCTGCAAAATATAGGTATGCTGTTAAATTTTATGTCAGTCATATACTGAACAGAGAAGAATAAGAGTGGACAAGATCCTACCTTCTTCCATGGCCTCTCTGCATCCTTGATTCTATGACACCTCTCAAACTATCAGCAAGAGTGTGCACTGTGTGTTTGTGACAGTCCATCCATCACTTTTTCCCACACTTTAAAAGGCAGCCAACCTGTTGGTACCCGTACACTGCAGCTCTAGGAACCGACAGTAACCCAGCATTAAGGATGTAAAACATCTTTGTATGTTGGTTCAATAAGTTCTTGCCTCTCCCTACGTTCCAGTCCGCCCCCTTTCCACATACCACTGATTAAAACTTTACCACCGCACGGAACGATCCATCAGGGCTGTACACAAGCCATCAAAAACCTCAAAGCCAGCACTCACTCGCTGCTTTGTCTTGGAAAGAGAAACAAGGCGACACATCAAACGGCTGACAAAACCTGGGTAAAAAGGGAATATTTTATTCATAGCTGTCATCGAAGGGGAGGAGTGAGATATTAGGGACAGGAGCAATCTGCTGCAATTCAGAATCGATCCTGAATCTTGAACTTTTTGTTTCTTCCACTTCAGCCCTACGGAGGTGTTTAATGAGGAGACATGATCAGAGAAGAAGGTGTCATCGGAAGTGTCACAGAGGGCGGTGATATTTACAAAAGGCAGACGTCTGACTTCAACATTTTGTCCGCTTATATATTCTATCCAGTTATAAAGTTGCTGGATTACTTCAGAGTTCTTAGCTCTTAACCTCCACCACATTTAATCCCAAATTGCTATTCTGCTGCTATTTTTAATTTAATACGTTAATATGTAATCCATTAAACACTGAAATTCTCCAGAAACTGATTTTTTTTATTAACTTTTAACTGTGAAAGCCTGAGACATTCCATTCCATTCCATTCTGTTTACCACCTGATCCCTTTTGTGAGAAATCTATCTTAAAGTCTCAGCAGGTAAGACCCACTTACTGATTAAAACACCTTGTTTGCCCACAGTGTTCAACATTTGAGTCATGTGCTGTTGTATCTGCTGCCTTCTATGTAGAAAGTTAACTCAGGCCTGTTGTGTTTACAGACCAGCTGATTTCCACCATCTCCAACAAAATCAAATAATATCTCATTACATAACAAATCCATATACCAACACTGTGAGGTGTTTGTAAAACTTTCTCTCTGGTAAACTGTCCTTCTATTGACACATGTTGTTTTGAGTATCTCTGAATACAACTTCCTTTTTTAGTGAGTACAAAGAATACAACCGACAAGTGTCATATGTACATTGCAGTGTTTCCTCGTCTGCTGGACATAGAGCTTTGGTGTCTTGCAGGATGGTGGATCTTTTGCTTGCCTCTCCAGGGATTCAATCAGAAACCTCATTTTTACGAGGCAGAATGTCTCTTAAAAATATCAGTCTCTTATTCTCCTTTGGACCAAGCTTGTGCTACTATACCTCACCTCCAATACTGTTTCTTTTAACTTTGACAACCCATTTACTTCCACCCACCCACTCCATGCCAACACTGCTCCTCCTCTTAGACAGTGTAAATACAAGAAGTACTCCTGAAAAGAGAACTGCCAAGAGATAAAAGCTACTCTTATCAGCCATTAGTTGAACACACAGATACAGCTTTAGTTGGATGCCACTCACAAAGTAGCCATGTATCATATATTAAAAGAAGAAGAGTCTGCAGCTGGTCTACATGAGTGCATAGTTTTGCTATACATACAAAAGCCAACTTTTTTAACTAATCCTTAATTTTTTTAGCATTCATTTTGATTTAATGCAACATTAATAAATAATATTCAGCATAGCAAACAGAACAGGTTGCCACTTAAACACACACACAAGGCACATTTCCAGAAATATATTGGATGTTCACATTAGAAAATGTTTATGGAAATAATCATGTCTCAAAAAGGTTTTGATGCTCTCTTGAGGTGGTTGTTTTCATTTTCAAATAAGTGTTAATGCCTACAATTGCAGATGGAAGTGTTCTTAAAAATTAATTCCAGCATCTTTAATTCATGTATTTCCCTGGAGTGTGTCTGAACATTGACATTGAACACAAAAGCACAGCTGATATAGTACAAACAGGTACAAATTTAAACAGTGCCTGTATATTAAATCTCATATATCCTTTAGTACATTTGCACAATGTATGGAAAAATTACTCACTTGTGCATTGTGCAAATATTGAGAAATTTGTGTTTTCTCAAATGAAATTGGCTGTTTTGCACTTACAAGATCCAGAAATGTTGACACGTCGTTTTGCTTTGCTGCTTTTTAATGGTTCATCAGTGGAGTATTATACTGCCCATCAGAGTAGCTACCATTAATCTTAACTTTCTGTTGGTTAGGAGCATGACTAATACTACAGTATTCGGATTAATTACAGCTTCCTCTGTTATAATTTCTGTTTCTTCCTCATGTACTACACAGCCCAGATGGCATTTGTTTAAACTGAGAAGTGTCAAGTGCTCCACACAACACTTTTTGACCATTTTTTAGCATACATCTGTGTAGTTATAGTGCACTATACTTTATGCAACTGACAGTGTAAATGCACATACACACTCCAAATACTAAGTGTTAAGTACAGGAGTGTGTAATCTGAGACACAGGGATAGTGTCACCTGTAAAACATCAATAGATCAATGTGTTTTTACCTCTGTTTATTACAGCCATACATATCCAAGCCCATATCACCCCCTTCTGATGACACCAAACAGTGTTTTTGCTCCAACCTTTTCTATAGAAATGGGTATATAATTTGCTTTTTCTTCAAAATGGCAACATTAGCCACATTTAAACTATCTTCCAGAAGAGCGATAGCCACACAGATGACCCCCCCGGCCCCAGAATATGTATGTTAAGATTGTGTAATTTATTATTATTTCTCGCTGATGATTGATAAGGATTGTCCAAAAGTCTCTGGACCAGTGAGTCCTTGAAATAGCATGAGAAGGATTTGCAATTTTGCTCAGTGCAATCAGGTTTGCCAGCCAAATTTTGTGACATTTGTCTGCAAGAACAAGGTGGGAGTCATCATTTAGTATAACAAGGCCCACTAATTGTACTGTCATAGTTTTTCAATGTTTTAATGTGAAAGACAGGTGGAACCATTGGAAATGACCATACATGTGCTTGACTATCTGCTTGTAACTATGTGTATGTCTGTGGGTGTCCATTTTTAGACCTGTCTGAGGTTTCAAGCACCTCCTGTCTCCCTGTAGATTTATCAGATTTGTTCATCTCACTTGTTCAGGTGCTGTGATTGACAGTCGGGTGGGGTAGAGACAGAGACAGAGAGAGAGAGAGAGGTTGTTGGTGAGCCTCTGGTGATTTGTGCATGTACGTGTGTGTCAGAAAGCAAGCACACATGTGTGTAAGGGGATTTATGAGTCAGGGACAAATGCGAGTGTGCCACGCTGACAGTCTCCATCACAGAGCCCTGATGTGAAGGGACAGGTCGTGTCAGAACACAGAAGCAGCAGTTTCATCATCCAAAGGCCAGATGGGAGAGAAAAACTCCACAAAGACACACACTCCCACTTATCTAGCAGTGCTGGCAAAAATGCACTGATGGGCAAATAACTGCACAAAAGGACATAGGTAATCTTTTACTTTATCACACACTCAGGAAAAAAAAAGTGATTTACATCAGTCAATCAAAGCTGGCTTTAAGACAGGGAAGTCTTCAGTAGAAATGGCAGCCTCAGAGCAATGTCACCCCTGTCATCACAACAAGAAGGGTGCTTTTCTCTCCTCCACAGGCGAACACATCCACATGAAGCGCTTGGTTGAGCAGAGAAGTTTGATTTCCTATCAGAGGCTACGCATTTTCCATGAATACTGTGAGGCCAGTGGCTGACAATGTCATCAAAGGGAACCTGCGGGGCTGAGTCACAGTAAAAACAAGGCAAGGCTTTTTTATGCAATGTGATGCTAAAAGGTCAGCAGTGCTTGCCAGTAAAGACAAATATGGAAGTTTTGTATGTAGTATGGATGGACCAACCTTTAAAACCTCTTAAACCCTTGAAACTGTGTTTGCTCAAAGGGGTTCTGTGTAGTATTGATATTCCCAATTCTTAACAGAAGGTAGATGTGTTGTTTTTTTGTTTTTTATTTATGAAACTTGTCTCAGCAGGGTTTCTCTTGTTGACCAGTCCCTACACATCCCAAACATTAAAGTGGTTATATGTCAATGTATTGATATTCCAGACTTTTAACAACAGGGGGCAGTTACGTACCAGAACACACTCAGGACGACCAAAACTACCAACAAATCACTATGTATCCACAGACTGTATCACACACTGAATGAAGTATGAAGGTCAGTGCTTTCACACACCTGTGCTATGGTATCAAGTTTTCTTCAAACACTCACAGCTACTTATTATGACAGTCGGTCAAAATGACACTGTCTTATAATCATCACATGCTCTGTTAGCTTGGCTTTGTTTTTAGACAGAAACCAGCCACAGTAAAACTTTTAACTGTTTTCTGTACAGTTTTTTTGTCAATAGTTGCACTAAAGATCTGTTTGAAATCATTAAAACAAGATCAGAATTTTCACAGTTTACTCTGAACTGTGGATCAACAAACAAAGAACTTTGCAAAGAAGTAAGCATTTTAATCATTCATTCATTCATTATCTGAACCCGCTTTATCCTCACTAGGGTCACTGGAGCCTATCCCAGCTACTTATGGGTGACCGTGGGGTACATCCTGGATGTACCACTAGTTCATCGCAGGGCTGACATATAGAGACAAACAACCAATCACTGTCACATTCACATTTTAATCATAATTTCTAAAAAAAATTAAATGAGATCCATTTGAATCATCTGGGTCAAACTCTAAACAATGTATGACAGCACCCCATTTCCATCTACTATTAACTTCAGAATGCAGCCACATCACTTTTCCACTTCAGGGTGAGTGAAATCAGCATAGCCTAGTCTCTATATCTTCTTCCATTTTTCAGTCTTTCCGAGTATTTGAACTGATGTTTTTCTGACCACTTTCTTTGACCTTTAGCTAGGCTGTCACCCACAAGCTGTTTGATGTTTGATATTTGAACTTTTTCATGCCGTTTCTCTTTTCCTCCTTTTTTTTTCCTCTTTTACTCAAAAGTATAAAAAAGTAAAGAAAGTCCAATCTAGAACTCACAAGCATGACTTGCAGCTGCTCTTGGTTACATATCCACTTAATTTAAAGTTTTCATATTTTAGTCAATGTGCCTTGTACTTTAACATTTAATAACCATTTCTTGCTGGAAGCCTGAGGCATCTGAAATATTCAGAAATGCTGAAATTCTGTATTTGATAAAAATGCCTATGCCACTCAGGCAATCTCCCCCACTTGATTATTAATACGTGCTCTTTGCTTTCCTCTTGTTAGCAATGCCAGCTCCATGACTCTAACTTATTAATCACACTGCCAAACAATGCACATGGCAAATGAGTCTGTCTAGTTTTGTGTTTCTGCTAAATAGCTCCCATTGAGATTTGAGACATATGTGGTGAGTATTTCATGTGAAGTGATAGAAAAAGATGTAATTGATTGCCAAGGCTATGATGTAGGATGCATTCCTACCACCCTCCTATGTGTTGCACAGTTCATTCAATCACTGTAGCTTAAGAAATACACATGAAAAATCTGATGTTTTCCCAACAGGCTTTTTTCTTCTCAAGAATATTTGTGCTAGATCAGTGTGAAGCTATGTAACCCTTAAGTGATGTGCACAATGCTCTTCATTTTCTTTTGTTTACTGTATTTACTTTTATCCACAGCATCTAAAGTATATAGAGTGAAGCAGATGTACACACATGCTTTCTTACAAAGGGCTAAGAATTACATGAAGGAAGGGCTAAAAATAACTATTGATTTATCTCTAATTGTTAGAAGAAAATGTTCTATGTTTTATAGAAAATTCTAAAATGTAGAATAAAACTTTAAAAATAAGTGGCTATTGCCACAGTACTGTGGGACTAACTTTCTTATTTGTCTATTACCACAGAGCCAATCGGCGCCCTCATTATATTGTGTGTTGACTGGTAACCTGTCAACCTGCTGACACAGTACTTTAGCAAGCATCGCACATGCCATGTGCCTATCTGGTTACAGGAAAAGGCTTGGGGACCAGTTACTGGAGTCTACATCCAGACGATGCATGGTATTTTTCTTTTGCAGATTCTAAAAGTTTCATGTCCATTGACGTATCATTTCAAGAAATATCTGTGGTGGAAATGGGAAAACTGGGTTAAAACTGTGTAATACATATGCCACACCTATATGTGGTGCTGTACACAAACAGACAGAGCCACAGGATACACTAAAATCACAGAAAAAAATGCAGTGAGCATGTGCATGAGGTTATGTCTGGGGTTTTCTTCTGGTCACATGGTCTTATAAAAGTTTGGTTTATAAGACCATCATTGTTTCCAAAAAGTGGTGTTTTGCCTATCCATACAGCAACAGAAGGGTGGCGTTGTGGGACTTTTCCTGTCTGGGACCTGTTCTGCAAAAATATAGTGTCAGAGCACTGACAACACCGATGTCATATGACAAAAGGTTGAAACAATATTAAAATTTTGCGGATTGACATCATATGCCATATCACCACAGTTCTGTGGCAACAAGAGGCTGATGAGTTTATGGAACAGTATCAATGATTGACTCTGTGGCAACAAAATGTCGTTACTGCTTATTGTCATAGTACAAATGCTAACATTTGATTGGCTCTGTGGCAATACACAAACTGATATTTTGTGCCACTGTACCGTGGCAGTAGCCATTGCCTAAAAATGTTGAAAACAGTACTCTTTAATCTTCTTACAACTGCAGTGCTTGATAGTTTTGTGGATGAAGAAAAATGTAATTAAAAGATGAAACATTCTAATCTAGCCGGTTTCACTGTGGGTGAAAATGTAACGGCTAACCTGTGATGGTCTTTCTCTTAGTGTTTACAACAGCAGATCTTATGGTGCAGCAGAGTGGATTTCTTTGCTGTGATGGGAGAGATTAGTGATATGTTTTGTGATGTTTGCCTTTGTATGATAAATGGATCTCCCACATCTTACTGACTCTCTCAAAATAATTTTTTTTAATGCAACCTTAATAGGTGTTGCCATAATTTGCAAGTCTATAGATAACATGTTAACCCATAGACACACATATACACCAATGACCAAAAGCATCTATTGATCTAAAATGTTTAATAGCTTTAGAGCCACTAACCCTATCAATAGATGTAAATAATTGATGTAAAATACAGTTTGTCGCCTTTTCATGGTCATCAGTAATGACCCATTTGGACGTTCAGAGGCTCTGTAGTGAATGTGGACGCACCATCATCTTCTACAACATTGATTCACCAGTAAAACCCATAGAACTGGATTAATGACAGTAGATGGAGTCACTTGATTTATGTTCAGTTAATGATATATTTTACTGAAAAAGTCACTTTTCTCAAGTTTTCTCTCTTTATGGTAACATAACCCTCAAATGTAATCTCGGCATGATGATTAAAGTACACGATCAGTAAAATAAATATAGGAAAATACCTGATTTTCACTGAAAAAATGCAAAATGGAAAGGATAATATGATGATAAATGGTGATAAATCACTTAAGAAAGGTTAAATAGAGAGAAAAATTTATTGGGGAAATAACACAGAAGTAGCACTGGGTCTTTATGGGTTATAGACCATCGTTGTCTATGTGTAATGGAACCAACAGTTTTCCCCAAATAATTGTGTATTGAGGGAATTGAGCCACTATTCTCATAGGATCAAACAGATCAGTCTCTGGTGTCCCTTTGTAGGCCTCAAGGACATGACATGTTTACACCAAAAAATTGGAATCTTATGTCTTCAATCAGTTAGCCATGTCACCTGGCCAAAAATTCTGTAATTTCCTTTCACCACATTTGTAATTCCAGGAGTTAGACAGGAAACAAGAATTTCATTCCCTTCCATGGAGTTGGGAATTCTATTGCGAGTTAGGTGTTTTCAGAGAGGTAGGGGGTTAAATACATGACGGACAAGTGTAATTACTGATCGCTGTTCAGAATCAGTCAGACGTGACTCTACTACTCTACCTCATGGCTTGACAGAGTAGATTGGAAGTGACAAGGAACTGTGTCAGTTCATCTATCTTTTATATATAGTACTTTTAAATGGACTGAATGGCGATAGATGCATTTGGAAATGTGTATTTTTTGGATTTTAGCTGCTGTTTAACTGTACTTTTATTGCAGTGCATTAATTACAATTTGATTCTCCTCACTGTTTCATTTCATAATGATGACAGCTTTGTGGCATTATGTATTATGTTCCTTCCCAACATCAAAACTCTCTGCTGTCAAATATAATTCTTTAAAGACAATCATAGATTAATAAAGATGTAATTTCATAAGGAAGCTTAAAACTCAGGTGTTTGCTTTTCCAGCTACACCACATTATAGTTCCATAATCCTTACAGTTTGAATCTTGCAGCTATTTTCAAGATAAGGAGAGCATTACCATGAGCTTGTCAAATGTCACAACCAAAACAGAGCTGGTAGGATCCAAACTGGGTGGCCTTTTATTAAGGATTTCAGAGACAGTCCACTCATCCTGCTGTTCTTCTTGCAATTAGAACATTTACTTTAAGCAGATGAGTGCCTTTGTCATCTCTCAGGAGAACAACTTATGACAGGCTGATTTCTGTATATCTGTGTGTATGTAACACAGCAGACCAGCAACCCTGCATTTCTAACGGCACATTTGTTGATAGCAGACTGAAAAAAATATTTTTGTTTTTAAAGCACAAGTTTTTTCCTCATATTTATCCTTAAGCAGAGACTTTTGTGCTGAATGTTGAGCCCTAAGTTATGCATGAAACCATTGCATGTTTGTAGATTTCACGGGATCGGTTCTGCCCTCTGTAGTGTGCTTTCTGCTCATAGTACACTGTCAACTTTCTGTCTCTCTGCATCAAGTGCGATCATTCCCTCCTCCCACCACTATCAGACTTGATTTCCATCAGCTTCTTTCCCAAACTGTAAACACTCCCTCACCTTCTGTCTGTGCCTGTGATCTCTAACCCCGCTGGCCTATGGGAGCTTCAGTCCTACTGATGCCACTGTGCCCCAGTCACCTCCCTGGCGCTTTCTGGCTGAGTAGAGGCTGTCTCTGAGGGTTTCCTCGGGTGACCGAGCCCAACCAGACCCAGGTCACCCGCTTTGGGATGCTCAGTCTCCACCACTCTGCTGGGAAAATCCACTAGACAGCTGACTAGCCATTTATGCAGTACATTTGTCAGCTGTTTGCTGTGGCCTGCATGTCAGCTACAATACACGATAAAGACAAAATGGTATCACATTAAACATGAGTCAAACCAGATTCTTTACTAAACTTAAGAATATATTAGCAGTTGTTATCTAGGCCTGTAACTAATTGTGTGTTTAGTGAAATACTCATTATCAGGTTCTATGTCAACAGTTCTTGTCACTGGCCAGAAACGTACTATGTGCTTAGTATGTAGTAAACCGGCATGTGTTTGACAACTAGCTTTGTCATTGTTATTTTGTCCTTGATAGGAGTCGGTCTGTCATTTTCTTGTTTGCTTTTTCTCTTGTTGTCTGAGTTACAGTCCATTGTATCCTGCTCCATTATATGTGACTTCATATCAGTCATTGGGAAACTCATAATCAAGGCATGATCAGAGAAAATGTGTTTTTCTGTTGTTCACAGTCACATCCCGGGGGGAAACAGATCTGCCTTCTTTGTTTTCTTTTCTGTCACTGCTGTCAGTAAAATGAAATCGACAAGTTTTAGTAGTACTATGTACTTCTTTCTTCATTCAAAGAATAAGTTTAAATATTTGATGTTTTCTTCCTCCTGCTACTATTGACCTGTCCTCAAAATTATATCAAATAAATCTAAAATTAAAAAAAAATCAAAACACACCTTTTAATTTCAAAAAGTTGTTTGATCATGTTTCATGTTCTTGTTTTGTTTTATTACTAGTGCTTTAGTTTGAGAAAAGTTTCTTTGACATTTTTTTGTGACATTATCATCACAGCTGTGGCCTCTTGCAGGAAAACATGGCTCTCTGTATGCTCTTCTTTAGCTTCATGCCCTGCCTCTTCACACTCTATGTCCATCACCGCACTAGTGCAATTACACTGCAGCTGCTGGCCAAGGTTGGAGAGAGTTCAATGCTCTCAAGCCTGGCCCCTGGGTCCCTAAAGGACATTGATTCCTCTGACCTATGTGTGACTGCTTTTCCTCTGACCCAGGTTCACTGAGCGTCTTGCAGCATGCTTCAGTGCACAGCTAATTTCCCAAGGCTCAGTACACCAGGCTATTAGCACTGAGAATAAACACTGGCTGCCACAAGCCGCTGCATTGGTGAGATCTATTACCAGGCTGGTGAGAGACCAACAGACCTCTGATGCACCGAAGGCTTGCAGCGGTTATTCATGCATGTAGTTGTGTCCTCCAAGCCTGCATTGCAGCCTAAACAGGTGAATCTTCTCAAAAGCCAGATGTACCTGCTAGTATGTACCTGTAAAGGACTGTCAGTATTCTTACTGCTATGTAAAAAGGACAGGAAGCTTTTCAACTGCCTTATATTATGACAAAACCACCAAGACATAACACATTACACATACAAGTTACAATTCTGTTAATCAGTTCAGAATGAAGCTAACTGATGCTCTACTCTGCATATTTTAAAGAAGCCTGGCCAACCATCCATCTTTTTCAATGAGAAATCCGTCTGGAATCGCGGGGCTTAAATCCAAATATGAAGGCAGGACTAACAGGCGCAGAGTAAACCAATCACAGATAAGATGGATTTGACGTAATCATGTGACGAGTAGATCCCTGATGTCAACAAACCTCAGCATGTTTCCGTCCTGACGTGCAGTGGTGGTGGTCGAGTAGAAACTTCGGTGAATGATTACTGTTGCTTTTGTCAGAGAAATTTGAGAATACAGGGTGTAATCTGTAATTAAATCATTATTTTTGAATCAAGTAAGCAACTGACAACAGTTGTAAAGAGATTTGCAGACTTGGAACTGACTGATTCGTGACAAAAAGAAGTCGGCACGTATAATGCATTATGAAACACCCGCCCCCTAGACTTATGATTGGTCAGTATAGAATAGATAGTGCATATTTCACAGCGGCTGGCCCAATTCCAGACTGTTTTCTCAGTATTGAATACACTGAGAAAACCAGATGGCTGGCCAGGCTAATTTTAATGCAGCCTTGGTAGTAGAATCAACATTCTTTGACCATTTAAACATTACTGCGTGATAGTGATTTTAAGAAATCTCATTGATTTTCAAGTGGATATTGGTATTGCATCATTTAGTATGTCCTGCAGGGAGACACTTTGACATTTCTGTCATGTTATGAGATATCATGTTTATAAAAATATGCTGATATGGTTATGCAGAGAACCTTGTATTTGGTATCAGGAATGTGTTATTGATCCTGAGAAATTACTCATGTTACAACTTTTTAAATAGAAATACAATAAAAATACATTAATAATGTAACAAACAACAAGTTCATTGTCATATCCCCTAAGGTGTGACAGTGTTAAACTGGGTGAAGGTGGATGGGTGCTGTTCAGGGAGTGGATAACAGATCTAATGGCCCAGTGTAGTGTCTGTGTAATGCCACATGTCATCAGTAGGTGCAGCATTTTTTCCAAAGATATCTACTACATATGAATCAATAGTGTGTCTTCACAGGCCAGTATAACAACAGTAGTTCTTTAGAGGAGAAAGTCAATAGGTGAATAATTAGACTGAAAAAAAAAAATCTCTAGAACAGTAGTTCCCAACTTTTTTTGGGTTGTGACCCCATTTTAACATCACAAATTTATGGTGACCCCAGAAATTCAAAACTGAACCTTTTTTGCTAAAATTAATTTGTTTTTGATCATGTAATAGTTTGCTATACTATGTTGCAAATAAATGTTAATTTTAGA
>JAPQRP010000012.1:6113302-6125713 GCA_037367295.1 Apogon hyalosoma | reverse complement strand
TCCTCAGAGTTTGGGAACATTGTCAGAGCAGAAGTCCAGTAGTTTTCAATAGTTATTTTTGGATTCCAATGACTTTTGTGGTACTAAAAGCACTGCTTTTGCCTATTGTAAGAAGATAGTGATGGACACAGTAGTGGTGTTTATACTTCTTCTTAAAAAAGACATGGATCAGATGTTTATTCAGTAGAATAAGATGTGTTTGTGATGGAATTCAACAGACACAGGAATGGAATAGCTGTCATACATGCAGACATGATGATTTCACAGGAAATTGCAGTGGTCTCTGAATTTTTTCCAGAGCTGTGTATGAGGTAAAACAGCTCATACCTGGTCTGACTGTTTCACTATATAAAGCCTCAGTTATAGTGAAGTGGAAAAAAAAAACATTGTGTTAAGGATTAGCAGAACATTGTGATTTTGTTAAATGTTAAGTAAACACTTAAAGTAGTTGCTATGAGGGGATTATTACTTATCAGTGAACTCTTTGCTGATACCCTGAATTAACATTTTGCAACTTGGCAGATACATTAATCAACAATGTGTTTTTGTTATGCTGATAAACCTAATCTGGCAGCATTATGTTCATTTGGCAGTTGCAAATATAATTTGTAGGAGACAGGGTTTTTCACCCACACACTGGCCTGAACCAGCGTTTGAAGCTACGCTGTACTACATCAGTGGGTCAAAAGCCAAATCTCTACCGACCACTTATTGGCTCATGCTTGTAAAGAGTGCCCTTTGGGTTGGCTTGGTATAGATGAAACTCTGCAGCACCATTTAATAAGCATCCCAGGTGACTTAATATGCCAGTCATACATAAACATCCCCTTATTAACACTTGGATACTTGCGCCCACTGAATTCATGCAAAATGTCATTTGAATTAAAATGGACAAATGAAGAGATATTGAAAAACAGAGAAGTATTACTGCATCATACATGAACTGAATGCAGTGATACATTCCCCAGCCAGTTTAATATTACCATATAATTGATTTCTTGTGCATGGAGGGAGTCATGTGGTTTTAGTTTCCTGTAATCGAGAACTAAGGGAAGTGAGAGAGACGGTGGAATGATATGATCTTCAGAGACAAGACACAGGATAATTACACTAATCTTGCATAAAAATAAAAGTAAATAAAAGCAAACGCATTAAACCTAAGGATGTACATATGCTAAATATTTCTTGGATGATTGCTGATGTTTGTTGTGTGGATTCACTCTGTATACCTACAGGCTTTGTGGTGGGGGTTTTAACACAGTGAATAAAACTTATTTTTGTGTAAAATCATAATATAATGATGTGGAGAGGGGGGAAATGGAGATGAAAATCGGTTTTATGTGGGGTTAACCAGAAAACCTCCTGAGTTGTCAAATAAGTCCTCATGTTTCATATCTCATTAACTTTTGGACCTTTGCTATCAACTCCAACAACTTTTACTTCTCTTGTAGCTTGTAGCTGTCAAACAACAACACCCAAGTGACAGACAACAACACTTGTAGCAGGAATGTGGTCTTACTTAAGAAAAGGTGAAAAAAATCAGGTTTCAGTTCACCTCTGTGGCTCTTTTCTTTCCTGAGTCTATGCCGTCTTCCCCTCAATAGGCAAAAAAGGATAAAAATGGTGTCTGAAGCAAGGTTTTAATAGTTTTGGATTTTTCATTATAGTTTAGTTTTATTTAGTTTTGACTTTTTTTTTCTAATTCAGTTAGTTTTAATTCGTTTTTAGAGCAGGGTTGCTAGTTTTTTTTTAATTAATTTTTGGTTTTTTCTAGTTTTTTTTGTTTCAGTATTAGTTTTAGTTTTTTTAAAAATATCTTTTATCTTCCTCGCCATTGTATTCAAAGAAATCCCATACAGGACTCTGCTGCTTTCTCAAACTTTAATCTCCATGTTGCCAGGTAGAGTGGGGACGAGAAGCCAACTCTAAACAAGTGACGAGAAGTGACAGACCGTGAAGTGCCATATGGTGCCGCCAGATAAAATTGCTCGAGCAAAATAAATCGACTTCATATCAATCTGATATTGACAGATGAGAATAAAAGGAATTGTATCTATAATTTTTATACATTTTAGTTAGTTTTGTAAGCACACAATACAGTTTCAGTTATAGTTTTTTCTTTGAATTATAGTTTTTATTTATTTCAGTTAGCGAAAATGTTTTTTCAATTCTAGTTTTCGTCATTTCGTTATAACCTTGGTCTGAAGATGGTCTACAACACACCTGCCAATAAAGTTGACAATTCAGTAAATTTAAACACTATAAGTAATTATACTTAATTTCTAACATTAAAAAGACTGTTTTATTTAGTCTGTCTGACTTTAAAATAAATACTTTTAACCAGCAGTGCTCTGTGTCCTGTTACCTCCAGGCAGCGATAGCAGGAGAAATCTGTGATGGATGTCTTTCTCAGTGATTGTTAAATGTCAGTTTGAGGTAAGGACTGTACAAAGACGCTCTTGCTTGTCACTAGACCCTGTTTTCATTGATGATAACTGATTTATTTCTCACTATCAGACTCTTGTCATATCTGAGCAGGCTACATCTGAGTATGCTGTTCACACAATCTACATTTTTTCCAGTTAGATGGAAGGAATGTGAGAAATAAGATGCAATGCTCTTTAGAGCAACACTCAAAAGAAAGACTGAGCTTGATAAATTATTTCAATATCATTTATAAACTATTCTGGTTTTATATATAAAAAAACCCAACACATTCTGAAAATCTATTCTTGATCAAGTTATGTTATGTCATGCTATATTATGATATGCCAGATTAGATTAAAACTAAATATTGTATCTGCACTGAGGTACACAATAAAAATATGATCCAAGTCTAATAGTATTTTGTTAATATGGCAAAGTCAAAAATGTAACCAGTTAACTTTAAGTGTAAAAGTACAGAATATAGGCATTAAGTTTTTATTTTCACCTCAGTAAGTGCCGTTATCTTACCCGTACACACTTAATTCCTGAGGCAGATTCTAATTAAATTGCTGAGTGTGAAAACTAGCAGATAGCCTTGAAAGTCAAGGTCTCATCAGCTTCTTATATTAATAGACAATACAACCAAATGTCATGTGTGAATACCTATGCATGACTTTAGTACAATGCTTACTGCAATTGTTTTGTATATTCATGAAAGAAACAGTTAGACTAACACAAAAGCAGAAGGGTAACTGTGTTATTGATTGATTACCATTTTGGTTTATTATGCATTTTCTATGGCCAATTAAGTCAGGTTGCTTATAGACATTGCCGTTCAGTCTAAGTGAGCTGTGACTGACAGGATCACCCCCCATATATGAATATATGAGCTAAATGGTTTCAGTCATCTAAGGTGTAGCCAACATTATCTGGTCTGGCAATACAAGCATTCATCATAAAAACTCATCTTCTTACTTTTACCTTTTTTCTGAGCAGCTGCGTAGGTGAAAACATTAGATGCGTGGCCATGCATCACTTTATGAGTCAAAATGGAGCCACATATAATACATTAGTTGCAGTCATGCATGATGCGCGCCCCCACGTCCCACACATATCCTCTGTCATGAACTGGGTTTGATCGTGTACAATGGCAAACACTTACAAATTCAAAGTTATTCCATCATTCTACACTTTGATCCAGCACAGTCCTGCTGTAGATAGTAGAGTCATTTAGAGGAAAAAGACAGTCATTTCCCTCCTAGAAAGTCACAGGGAGCATTGAGAGTTCCCTTATTTAATGGTTCAATAGCGATACCTACTCCCTCCTGTTTGAGAGCATTGTTTCCCTATGGTTATTGCGCCATCAGTTACCCCTGCAGATGCCTAGCTGACATAAATGCATACTTCCCATGCCAGCCGAGCAAATTAAACTGAAATGAAGGTGGAGAGAGAGAATAGGAGATTAGGTGAGAGATGGCCTGAAGAGAGAAAGAAAGAGAGGGAGAAGAAGATTGAGCAGGAGATTGAAGGAATGACTTGCAATCAGGAGTAAAAGGGGCCATCTCAGCTTCTCTTTGCAACCAGGCACACACACAGTTTTGTCTTATTGTACTTATACGGCCCATTTCTCTTTATCTGCTAAGCATCAGCCAGGTAAGTAAGCCTTACTTTACCACACTGCAATGTGATAACTCATCCTAATCTAAAGATATTTACCATTTTAAAGTGTTGCAGGGCAAAACCGCTCCTCAATCTCATTGTGTGTACTGTAGTTAAAATCAAGAAGAGAGCTGAGGTAAAAAGGTGAATCAAATAACACAGACAACAATGTGCATTCCACTTTGCATCACCCCTGAGTTTTTGAATGTGAATGTCAAATAAATAACACTTTTCTGAATGATAATATCTTTGTAATTAAATCAACAGTATGCACAATGATCCAATTTTACTGTAATACTATAGTAAAAGGGATAAACCCTGTAGTGTGTCCCAGTCTGAAACCTCAGACTCAACCCTAACAAGGATACTCAAATACTCTGGGAAATTTACTTATTTGGTCTCTAACTGAGAGTTAGATAAGGAGATCAATATTAATTTCATCTGCACGTTCAATAGAGAGGTAGCTGCATGAGCTATTTAACCTAGCTTACCAGCACATTTGTGGCAGAAGCGCTGTATAAAACGAAAAAAGAATGATACTTAGTCACTTCAAACTGTCAGTAAATAAGGGTATTTTCTAAAGCATTGTAAATGCCGTAAATATTAATTATTAGATACCTCAGTACAATAGTGCTTGTATTGGTGGAGATGACGTTAACAGCCATACAAGCCCATGTGCACATGCTGCCTTATGTGCGCCTCAGTGGGGAGTTCTGCGCTGATTTTCTCAACCTGATAACGAAGCACAAAAGCAAAATTGTTCCCCATCAGCAGGTGCTCTGTATCTCAGGGGTATAAAAGGCAGAGGGAATAATTGCTTACCCCTGCACCGTTTGTAAAACGTGTCTCCTATCTGCAGCCAGCCATGATGATGCCGATACAGGCGTTTCTTACATAAGACAAAACTCACCAGCTTCATCAAACACAAACACACCGCTGTCCATGTTCACCAGTATGATAGCAATCACCAGGGGGGCCGAGGAGAATACTCCCTCTGATGTAGATCTGACTTCATGCTGTGGAGACGAGCACACACAGGGACTAAAGAAGCACTCATTAAAGCACCCACATCTACCGAACATGCTTACAGGTTTAGATCTTGTCTATGATCTTTAAGGCATCGCTTATGTCGGTCTCATCCCATTGTCCACAGTATAAATAGACTGACATCAGTTTTACATGCTAACGCGCTACTGATTTGAACAGATATGCATCTCCATTTGGGTTGTTCTGCATCTTTGTTTTCACCTTTTTGCACAGAGACTGTTATCTACAAATATGCTGATGTTGTCTTTGTTTTTGTTTTCATTACACACAAGCACAAACCATGTCCAAAGGGCTCTATGGGGTAAATATGTTTGGAGCCATCATGCCTGATCATCTAATCATGTCTAGGCCTTTGGGAGCAGAGCATGCCTGCTTTCCCCTCTCCATACATGCTGATCATACATTTCTCCCACAATGCCCTTCATCACGACAGATTCGTATCTCAGAGGCAGCCACAAAGAATGACTGAATGAAAGGCTGCTTTGCAATTTTTTTCATTTTGTTTGAGATAATTGATGTGTTTTGATGTTTTTGGTCAGTACTTTTAGCAAGACAAATCTAAGTGACTGTCCCACAAATTTAGTTCACTTTTTGTTATATCTCTTTCTCATCATCATAATAATAATAATAATAATGATAAATTGCAATTTTAAAGCACTTTCCTTTCAAAGGAATCTCAAAGTGCTACAGAGAAAAAGAAAGTCCTCATCACCTACACATTTTCTTGTACAGTGTTAACATAGCATCAAAAGTTCATTAAACATCCTGCTGGCAGATGTGCTTGTTGATTCAGAGCTACACACAACCTGCGCCTGAGCGCCAGTGTAGCTTTTGTGTAGAACAAAGGCTGTCTGCAGTTTGATAAAGAGGCAGAAAGGCAGAGAAGCAAAGAGGCACAAGTGCACAGCAGGCAAAGCTACAGGAGGAGAAGCTAAAGTAGGACCAGTGTTTGAAGCTGTAAACTTTTATGTAACACAATTTGTGTTTAAGAGGCACTTCATTAGTTTGCCAAAACCATTTGCTCTTTTAAAAATACCAGCATCTTTTTAGAATGTAATGTGCTCTCAAACAACCATTCAAAATAAATTCTAATCTGCCCATCAATAAAAGATAAACCAGTCTGAAAAAGTGTATAAAATTATGTAAACATGTTTGCAGTGAACTTAAAAGGATTTTATAAGTTGTTTACTTCAACATCAAGGCCATCATTATCTGCTGCAAATTAAATATGATTAAATCATCATGCAGGAATTTCCTATTTTCACTTGCTGCTTTCTTAGACCTGAAATCGATTAATCACTTAATTCGTTTCTTCTTTAAAATGTCTAGCAGTAATGGCTGCTTTGCTGTTGCTTTCAGTAATGCAAGGTTATTCAAACAGCAGTCAGACATTCACAGATATGGAGTCAATTTTGAGTTATGACAAAGAGAAGGTCAAATTAAAAGGCCCCCAATTAGTGAATCTTTGGTTATTTCGCTTGAAATGTGACTCAAACCACAGTCATTATCCAAATAGTTACCCATTAAATTTAATTTTATTCACTAATGACTTAGTATGTTCATTATGTAGCACTTCAGAACAATGTGAAATTCACTTATAAAACATGCTAATGTCCCACATCCAATTCTGCACAATTATAAATGTTTCGTTTTTTCTGTAACAAAGCCAGCTCTCATGGTTCCTCATCACACTACAAAGACTGTTTCTTGACCATTAATCAGCGTGCTTCCCACACAAAATAAAGGCAGATCTGTTTTTCTGGCAAGTGCAGTGTCTGAGTAACAAACCCACATTTTACCTCGCTAGATAATGATCTGGAAGGAGGAGGGTTTTCAGCCTCTCCACAGCACTTTCACTTTACTGTAAATATTGTTCATCTTCATGTTCATCTGTAAACACTCATTTCCTGTATCCTGGCCTGTTGAGTATACTGCTGTTTCTACTGACTGAGCTAATCAAGTAAGAATTCTTCAGTCCATTATTCCTCAGACCAGTGTTCGGAATCTGAAGGGAATGTAAGAGACTGGGATATAAGAGGCTTCAGTATACATTTGGTTAATATTTACTGACAGTATACAGTAGGGCGCAAGTTGCTTGTGGCCATATGAGCATCTGTTTTACACATGAATAGCAATGAGACTGCAATTTTAACATGAAAATTAGGAATTTCACTCACTTTGAGCTGATTTATAATGATAGCTGTCACAGGGTGGTCTTAAAGTGCTGCTGAAGTGTGTTGAAATTTTAATTTGTCATGGCTAACCTTTATGCCTAAAAAAGTTATGAAACAAGGACATTTTAATTAGCCTTCCCAGAATCGTTTACTGCAACTAAGTTTCTATTAGATGTTCAAATGTCACTGTAAAGCTGTCTTCAGACACACATCTCTCTGTGCATTTGTGCTAGTAAAGGGTAGGAGGAGGAAAGGGCATCGACATACATATGGTGTTCTAAAGTAAAATACCGTGTGCAGACTTGTCAGACGATATACGAGTGTGCCATGTCAGATTGAGCAAATATTCATAATTTTTGAAAACTTTATAAATGGGCCACGCAAACACAATGAATGGCACCTGTGTCGCCTGCTGTGTCAAACAGAACATCAACTAATCATGAAATTTAGGGTTGTCAACATCAAAACTGTCTCATAAATAGGTTAGAATATTCAAAAAATATTGGAGCAGCAATTCTGCAGTGATTAATATGTCTCAGCTACATCAAGTTCTTTAACTAACTGATGCAGTGAGTAGGTTCTTATTTCTTAAACAACTATCAGTTTGTTTAAGAGCATAAAGACTGGACTGTGTTTCAATGGTATAAGGTCATGTTGTCTGATGGGTCTAGAGTGATGGGCATATCAGAGTGAGAAGAAAGGCGGATGAAGTGATTACCCATCATGCCTAGTGTCATCATGCCAGTATAAGTGGGTGGGTTTGTCAGGTCTAGGTTCAGCAACATTGTGTGTCCATAAAATGAGGAAATTAAATATTTTGGCAATGCATATGCTTATTGAAACAACTACATGGTGGATGCGTGCCGTAGTCAAAGATAAAGGCGGCCTGGTGAAATATTAAAGTGTGGGACTTTTTACCCCGCCCCCTGAAGGGGAGGCAAGGGGTATTGTTTTTGGTTTGTTTGTTTCTTTGTTTGTTAACACTCGAGCAACAAAACTATTGGTTGAATTCATACCAAATTGGGTTTATAGATTGCTAATGACACATAATAGATCTGATTATATTTTGGGAATGATAGGTCAAAGTTTACTTTTTTTTTTTTTAATTTATATCTTCCCCATTTACTTAAAATGGGTGAAATTTCAAATGTCTGTAGCAACAAAAGTATTGGTTGAATTCATACCAAATTTGGTTTATAGATTGCAAGTGACCCAGAAAAGATGTCATTGCATTTTGGGAAAAATTGATCCAAGTTTCTTTTTTTTTTTTTTTTTTCCCTTTTACTTATAATGGGCGAAATTTCACATGTCTGTAGCAGCAAAACTATTGGTTGAATTCATACCAAACTGGGTTTCTAGATTACCAGTGACCCAGAATAAATGTCATTACATTTTGGGAACAGTAGGGCAAAGTTAAAAATTTTTCCCCCATTAGCTTATAATGGGCGAAATTTCACGTCTATAAAAACATCAATTTAGTTTCAGTTTACTTCAGACTTGGCACATATATAGAGGCAGTTGATATGCTGACATCAGCACATGCATAGACATGATGACATCAGCTGGATCAATGCCAAAATAAGCTACAGTATGTGCGAGAGGCGGGGTTTGTTGTGCCTGGAACCACTTGCTTTTTTGTTGAGTTTTTTTTGCCAGGTTGTGTAGAATCATTCATTCATTGTAATTAACTCATTAGACATAATCCTTACAACAGATCTAGAACACAACAACTTCTTAATAATTTGATGTGTTATTCTTAAAAAATACATTTGTCAGCACTATTGTCATACCTATTGTGTTCACATAAAGTAAACCCTTCTAAAAGCTAAAATGCAGGCATTGTAGTCTGTCATGAAATCTATCCTACTGTAAGTTGTTTTGATGAATGGAAATTGTACCGTTTGTTTCCTTATCATGGATGCACAGTATGTTCTGTTCTAGTAAAACAGCAGACACAAACAGAAGGGGGGCTGCAATTCAAGATACTCATTAAAAGTTATCTTAATAGGACTGTTCAGTGTTTTATTTGAGACTAATACTGTGTTGTTTGGTCCATTTTTGTCACTTTTGTTCAGTCTAGTCTTGTGTTGCTTTTGTTCACCTATCTAAGTTAACAGGCCCTTGTTTTGCAAATGAATATGTAGTTTTTACTTAGTTCCAACTTGCAGTTATTAATGACAGAAATATTCTGTTTTCCTCAACCTCCCTGAAACCTTTGAGCCTTTCTTCTGCATGTGTGATAATATTGATTATGATCCATAAACAAAGTGCACCCAAGGAACCTTTTTTGGATATAACAGCCACTGTCATATCTGAAACAACCACATTTGCTTGTGTTCAAACAACTCTCCCTCTGCGCTTTTATGCCAAGTTATTATTTGCAAATTTGATGGAAATATGATAACGGCTCACAACAATAACAACAAACAGGGGAGAGGACTTCTTTGGTGTGCTGACTGTTTTTTCATGTCTGATTACACGGCACACTTGATTTGTCTCATTTCAGGGATGAGCAGGACTGCGATGGTAGTGCTGTGAATCGGGGGCCTGGTACCATCAATTCAATTCAATTAGTTTTAATTAGCTCAATGGAGAGAAAGAGGAAAAAACAACAACCTCACAGGGTCCTCCAACAATGAAATGAATTACTCATGAGTGAAAGCTTATCAAATCAGCCAGCTTTATATGTAGAGAATATTAAATCAAGGCGCTGGAAGACATACGACTGAAATGAGTTATACTGATATTTAAAAGGCATGCAATCTCTATTGGTTTCAAATCAGATCATGATAACAGGCTGGCTGTTATTTGATGATATTTGCTGTGTTATATACTCAGTTAACATCTGTCTACTCTGTAATATTTTCATTTATGCCTTTGGATGGAAAACTCTTGTTACACCTAACAGCAGTGACTCATATTTGTTTGAAATGACAATGACCACAGAGACCTGCCATTTTGTAAAAGGCATGTGAATTTGTAAAAAGGAAAAGAAAAGGGAGTGTGAGTCTTCCTGTTGCGATATGCTTTATATCCATTTTTAACCAGATACAGTATTTCTAAAAACATACGTTGTATAGACAGATTGATATTTTCATCAATATAGAGCATTTGAATCAATTATAATAAAACAAATCAATATTGAGTACATTTAAGTAATAAAAACTGGTGTATTTTGTAAGAATAGATGACAATATTAACAAAAATAACCATAAAGATAATATAAAAACAGTTATTGCAATCATATTCATCACATTATAAAATGATATTATGACACCCATCATTATCGTTTTGTAGCCCAGCCTGAATTTAGTGTGTCCTAATACTTTTATCCATATGTTGTATATAAATGTGGACTAATAACAGTTCCCTTCTTGGTTTTATTTCACTGAAACAGTGTTAATTTTATGGACTATTAAGGTTTTGACAATGAAATTTTTCACTGATGAAAAATATACTACAGCTCAATAAAAACCAATTTATAATGACAAAAACTGACAAAAATCTGTAGATATTTAGGGATAAGACGTTTATATCTTTCTATTTCTGTGTAAAATCATGAATTGTACCTCAATGCTGAAATCTAGAAATATGAGTAATATACATAGTTTTATATGTTTAGTTTATATTATATCTGTAGATTTAAACAATATCATCATCACCATCATCAAGATTATAGTCAACTAAAGCTGCTCTGTGATCAACATCTTGTCTGTCTGATCATGTGTGTGTATTTAATGTACATTTTGTAATTTGATTTGACGATGTTTATGGAGATCAGGAAATCTGAGGGAAAAAAAAGAAAAACTTTCCAAATTTTACAGTGAGTCCTGTCACTTTTGGATACATAAAGGACATGGGAACACCATTTAATTGAATATGCAATTGATTAGGTGACTGTTCAGCGTCACAGCTACGTTAGATAGGACACAACAACAGAATGTGTTGTTTCCTCTGTTCTGATTATTAGAGCCATGTATAATATAGTGTATGTCTACAGCGCCACCATCTGATAACACCACACAGCCTACATTATTTGTTCTAGAGGAATCCATGGAGAAGCCAATAATTCACATTTTCAATTTTTTCAACTTTTCAAAAGTTTGCTGTAAATTTGCTTGATATTTTATGACAAGAGCTCAAGCCTTAAACCAGTTAAAACCTTTGTTAACAAAATTACACTGTACTGAAAAGACACTAAACAAAAGCATTTCTGATAAATGTAAATGCTTTTGAGTTATTTGATCAATGATTCCCCACCGCATCTACCTTTGTAAGACTTTTAAATGTAAACTGGTTGTTTTAGACCACATTTATGGAAGACAGGAAAAAAAAAAAAAAAAGCCAAGATGAACGAGCATTTATTTCTCAGTTCCTATGAGACCAGCCATGTTTATACAAATAAATGCAAAATTTTGTCCCAGTATACAAAAACAAATTGTATACAATGTGCTTTAGTTTGAAGGCAGAAGTAAAGAATGTGCTTTAGTGGCAAATATTCCTCCTCCCTATTTCAGTAAACATTTCTTCCATCTGTTCAGAAGCAGGTTTAACTTTACAACCTTGAGTGACACAACTTTGGGCAATGACAACAGGCCACCTACTTTCCTCCCCTGTCTTTAATCTGATATCTTTGCTGTGAAAAATTAATTCAGAGGGCTGCCAATATTCTTTTGACGGGTTTCTCCCGCACTATGCTGCTCAATAAGCCTGTGATTGATGCACCCCCTCCAGCTTCATTGACTGCCACTGGGATTTCTCTGTGGACACACACCGCTTGCTTCTGATGTGGACAGACCTTTAAGGCAAAAGCAGCTGATGGCTAGATGGATGGGATGCACTGTAAAAGTACTTCAAAGATGCATCATTGACATATGTGTCAATAGTGTATGTGTGTTCAATGGTTCCCAGTGGTCTCTGATTGATCATCCAGGGAAGTGTAAAGGAGACATTTATTTAGTTGTTTTAAATGGTTAACATGTATATTTAAATACATACTCACTGGTTTTCTATGCAGCACGTTTTCCTACAGTCACAGAAAAAATTATTAGACCATCAAAAGTCATCAAAAACAATGGTTATGCAATCAAGTACTAACTCCTGT
>JAPQRP010000012.1:6100780-6113146 GCA_037367295.1 Apogon hyalosoma | reverse complement strand
AGCTATTTTTGTTGTTATCATTATATTTGTCCAAACAAATGTACCTTTAGTTGGACCAGGCATTAAAATGAACAAGAGACGGAAGAAAACAAGGGGTGGTCTAATATTTTTTTCCATGACTGTATGAGGAGAACTCACTAATGTGAACAAAGAAAAATGTGTCTTGTAAATGAGCTGAACTGGCTAAAATGAAGACCTTTACTGTGACAATTTGCTGACATGATGTGATACATGATGAGCAAACCCATGTGCTCTCCCACTGTGACAAGACAGAGCACCAGACAGCACTGACACCGTGGAAGGCGACTAATAAGGAACTTTGTCAGCCCCGGTGTCTCACCCAATGAGTGGAGGAAATGAAGAGAAAGTGAGACTTGGAGAGAAATGCTGTCTCAGCCTTAAATGGTCTCCCTGACTCAAGTGAGCCCCCCCTTCTCTACCCAGCTCAAATGGTCCCACTTGCACTGGTGACACCTTGTTTTTGTCAGGAGCTGTGGCGATGGGCCAGTATTTAGGGTAACAGGTGATGGTGCAGCAGAAAGAGAATGGCTTGGCAAGTCGAAGCTTATCCCACTTGTTGTCTAAAAAAACATGCTGCAACAGTGGATTTTAAGTCCAGAACGGCTAAGTACGCTGATGGTTTTCATTTAAGCCATCGATTAGTGGCTGATTTACACTCAAGATGCAAACTTAATGCATTTAATAACTGACTAAAGGGTAAAAAAAAAAAACTACTCTGATGACTTGCAAAAATATTGAGATTTGAATCCATTTGGCACACTGAAAGACTCCAGCTATAAAACTGTAGATATTCACATCATCTCAGCAAATTATTCCAGCTCCACTTGAAGAAAACTTTCTGCCTGCTCAACATTACCATACTTTTGATTGCATCTAATGTTGGACTGGTCGAAATTTACTCGAAGGATTATATTAGGATTTGTTTTGACACTTAAGTACAAATCATTGGATATATTTTAAGAATAGAGGTACAAATTGCTCATGAAAAAACAAATATAATTATAAGCAATGTCACACTGAATACAGATATACGGTATCATAAATATCTTAGTGTATTATTTATGAGGGATTTTTATGTGTAAATTCCAAGAAAGCGATGATGATTAGGATGTCTTCTGTGAAAGAAACTTATTTTTGGAAGAAAATGTGCTTCATTTTTTTGGGATGATTTCCCCTTTTATGACCGAATAGAGCCATTGGAGCCACTGTTTTGTTTACATAATTGCCTGTCGAAATGTTTGAGGGCAGTAATTAGCAAATTATAGCCAGGGAGTACTTGATAGTTATATCTTAAAAAATAAGTTAGTGACTCAGTAATTGCTGTATTTTGACTCGGTGTAGTTTAGCTAATTATAGGATGCACTGTCATCTTTTATGTCATTATCAGAGGCAAATGTGACCATCCTGCAGCCGGAACACTTTGTAGTCTATATGTTGGGTAATTGGCCAGTAATAGGTTATGCTACTAATGGGTTCTTTTTGTTGGCTAATATTCCAGAATGTTCAAAGTCATTTTTAATTTTTAACTTGTTTCCTGCCAATTAAGTGCCGGTTATTGTAACTGTGTAAAAAAAAAAAAAAAAAGTGTCCAGCACCGCCTTCCAGTCTCCTCCAGGGTGAAGTAGCTTTCTCCAGCCGGAGTGGGGCGTGCCTCTGTGGGCGGCCTCCTCAGTGCGGTGCCGCTGCCTGTGCTGCTGCTCCTGCTGCTGATGCTGATGCCGCTGTGTCTCGTGTTCCACTGGATGCAGGTGGGGATGCGTCAAGACACCCAGAGACAACCGCAAGCCTCCAACAAAAGCAAAGCGACGGAACCTCCACAATAAAAGCCCTAGAGGCGCATACCAGTAATAGAGTTTTACTTTGAAGAGGAGTATGTGAAGTAGTGTGCTGTGCCTTGTGGATGTCTTGACAACAGGGATGCAGGTGGAGCGCCTCGTCCAGGACCGTTCACATCTGTCTTGAAGGAGAGAGGAGAGAAAGAAAAGCTGCGTTTCGGTCCTCAACGTTCTGGATAAAAAAATAAATAAATAAATAAAATAAAAAGAAGCACTGTAGCGTGGCCTGTGTGCGGGGATATTTACAAACCTGGAGAATTATATCGGAGGGATTGACGCAAAACACAAGTAAGGACTTTTCTCTTCTTAGCTGTGGTGACTATATGCTTCTTTTCCCCCCCTGTGGCTGTAAGGATTTTTCACTCTCGGCAAATGATGACAGGTGAAGTCTGGGAAAAAATAAAATAGACTCACATTTTCCAATAGTGAACAATTGTCTCGTGGTGCGTTCAGAGAGCCAGCAGCAAACGATGCGTAATGGGTCAATATTTGGAGGAGATTTGGGAGACGAGTGGATTTGAGGTCTGCTGTTTGTTTTCTGCGGCTCTGGGAGCAGACACGTTGAATCCGATGTGGGCAAATGATGGACATATATGTTTTGGAACCAAATGGTAGAGTGTGGGAATTCCGAGGGAAGGAAAAAAAAAAAAGAAAAATAGAAATCCTTATTGTGCTCGGTGAAACAGAAAGTCAGATTTTTTTCCTCTTTTCTTTCCTGAGAGGTGGATGTGTTTACGCAATGTCCGAACGACTTTCGAGGGGCTTATTCTTACAGGTTCCGACACTCATTCAACCTAAGCTCCTGTTTGGATGAATCATATCCATCGAGACACTGTTTAATCTATTCATGATATATACAGGCTGCTTTTGCGAAAAGCCCGTTTACTTGTTTCCATACGCGTGGAATTATATTTGCAGAAATGTTACCAATGCCGTTTATTCCTTTGGTATCATCACCTAAGTGTGAAATAATCTGTTATTTTTAATTCATTCATACAGATCCTTAAGTTAAATATATTACTGGGAAAATTAGGCCGTCGGAAGGTGTACTTTGTTTACTGAACAGCTGCATTAGAACAAGCTCCTGATCTGATCTTGTCGGTTTTTTCTAAGTAGATGTGATCTGCGCGTTATGTTACAGACGCACGCGTGCACAGTGCGTGGATATTTGGCGATCTATATTGCGACTGTGTGCTACTCCTGCGCCACCGTGTCGCCAAACGCCCACTGGGCTGCGTAACGGTGTCTCAACACCAAATCCCTATACCAATGGAAACACGCGGATATGGTGTACGACAAATTAGGAAATGGCTGGTTATGAGGCCGTCTTGGAGAAGTCGGGTTACGGGGTTAGGTGTACTGGCAAAAATTAAACAAGCTCAGACTGTCTGCAGACCAGCAGCGAGGACGCAGGAGCGGAGGTGAAGGACATGATCAGCGAGAAGAGAAAAGTACACAGACATGAAGAGAGTCCCTGTAAACACCAGATGAAAACTGACTTCTATGTACACTGAAGTTGTTAGAACTTGTGGACTATACATGTGACACCACGTTTGCTCTGCGTCACTGTATTTGACTTTTTCTTAATCCATAAAGACCCAGTGCTACTTTTCTGTCACTTCCCCAATGAATTTTTCTCTCTATCTGACATTCCTTAAAGGATTTATCTCCATATACTGTAATATTATCCTCTGTATTTTGCTTTTTTTCAGTGAAAATCATGTATTTTCCTATATTTAATTTACTGATCATGTAGATGTTCATAAAAACTCAAATTAAAGTTGAGAGTTATTATATCAGAAATAGAGAAAATTGATGAAAAAGTGACTTTTTCTGTAAAATCTATCATTAACTGAACATAAACCGAGTGTCTCCATCCACTGTCATTGATCCGACTCCATGGGTTTTACTAGTGAATGTTGTAGAAGATGATGGTTTTCCATGTTCACTACAGAACCTCTGAACGTCCAAATGGAATGACCATGAAAAGATGACAAACTGTATTTTACACCAATTATTTACATGGATTGGTAGGATTTTTGGATCAGAAGTTATTAAACATTTTGCAGCAATAGATGATTTTGCTTGCCAGTGGCTATTTGGGTCTTTATGGGTTAAACCTTCATTCTGGGTAGAGTGGAATCACCTGATTTATAAGAAAAAACAGTACTGATACCCTGGTTCAATTGATATTTTATTTTAACAACTTTAGATGTCATTAATGACCCATTTTTACTGTAATAAAGTTTGATGGATGAGTGAGTCAGCTCTGACTGACCTGAACTCTGAAGATTATGTGAGAAAATACTGTAAGCGTCATTGGCTCTAATGCATACACACAGAATAAGTGGACATGCTTCTCAAGCCAGCTGTTTCCTTCACGCAAATGAGCATCTATGCTAAAAATCATTCAGTGTAATTAGAGCTGTTTGAAAACTTAGTGATATATGGACTCATGAAGCCAACAGAAAAGACCACTGTGATAGATTCAGTTTTTCCAGCAGGCAATTTACAATTTCACTGAAGAATTACAACACTAATATTACTGTTCACAAGCAAAACCTGGCAACCAGCTGTTAATGCACATTTGACAAAACTTAACCATGAATGGAGTCTGCCTGCTCTGGTTTTGACAAAAGCTTTGGAAACACCTAAAGAGCCCCACTTTTTATAATAATAAACCATGAGAAGACATTGCATGCAGAAGATGGGCCTATACATGAGTCCTCTTTTGTTCTCAAAGCTTTCAGTGCACTTCATGAAGGGTGCTTAACATTGCCTTTGTGTGGTGAGATGACTTATAATAATTGCAAATTCCCCTGCAATTTGAATAATTTCCCCAGACCTTTTCACTATTTGTTATCCGGTGAGTGCAAAAAGTGGATATAAGGTCTTGTGCTTCTCTTTGTTTTTGCTCATCTCTCTGACATGGGGCTTCTAACAACTTTGTTGAAAACAAATCTTCAGCTTTTCGACTAAAAAATGCCATCATTTAGGTCAGCCCCCCAATCAGAATGCCATTTGAACACTGCAGAAAAACAGCACCTTTCAAATGCATAATGTGAATAATTGTATAGGCTTGTGTGTGATGTGTCTCAGGTGGTGAAATCTGTTCACCCAGTTTGTTAAAGTTAATCCCAGAGAATGAACTTGATGAAGAAGCTGGATCTCATGTAACTAATAAGATATTCGGTCTCATGCTGGATATATTTAGGCCATGCACAGGCCTCGGAGCAGCTGTCAGATTGGAGACATCAGTCAGAAACTCTATCCATTTGCAGGTCAGTGTTTTGAGCAGCTGTCATTTTCCCCTGACAGAGCTGAGACTCTGTCTTCTATCTCACCTCTATCAAAACACAAGCACTCACACCCTCCCCACGCCCTTCCCCGCCCCAACGCACCCCTACGGTTTTCCACCACAGAGGTAGAGAAAGTGAAAATTGAAAGAGAAGAGAATCAGAATGGGTAATCTTCCTGTAATCCCTCGGACGACGGCAACGAGAGCAATCTGCCTCATTAACTCCCTCTTCTGCCGCTTACCGCCTGGCCGCCATCCATCTTCCCGTCCGTCCATCCAACATCCGCCTGCATAGTAGGAGAGAAGAGAGGTTAAAGGAGCTTAGGGGAGCAATAAAAAAGGGAGATACTTTCACTTGAATAAAAAAAAGGGGGTGGGGGGGTCCAATAGGAAAATGAAGGATTTCCTCCTCCTACTTTACACACCCTCCATTTTAGCTGTGGGGGCCATGATGAGGGAAGATGTGCCTGGCCTGTTCTTTCTCCCGCCCTTTTATTGCTTTTCTCTTTTGATTAAGCAGTCAGAGTACTGGGGGAAGAGCTTATGATGGAGAGATGGTTTGAAGGACCTCTCATTGTGGCTGAGTGATTGCAAGAATGGATTTGGGAGAGGAAAGAAGGGGCGGTATCAAAAGAACCACAAGGATAGTGGGTGATACAGTATGGTCTGATGAGCTGATCAAATTACAGCCTTCCCTCCTGTGTGGCCATGGTGGTAGGGTATCCGTGTCTAGATTGGGACTAATACGGGTCAGCATTCCAGGACATCTATTATTGAGGATGTCAAAGTTGGTGTATTTCTGATTGTCCTGTCAGCTGGAGAAGAAAAGGCACAAAAATATAGCTGGATGGAGTTCAATGCACTATGCGTTTTTTAACAACTTGTCTTTGGTCTGTCTAATTGAAAAAGAGTTGCGATACTCAGATTCTTAACATCTTGGATCCATGCCATATAGTCTACTGTATTCCACAAAGACTGGGTCATGAATTCATTGAGCGCAGCGTGCAAGTACATCTGAATCTTAGATGAGGGTTTTTCTTTTCTCAAATAGTTGAAAGTAATGTAATCCCAGCCCCTTTTTTCCATATCTGAGTAACCCCCTAAAAAGCAGGCTCTGCCAATGAATTAATGAAGATGTTCTTTGTAGCCTCCAGTGAGAGCCTGATGTGAAATATTTGCATTACCATATTGCTTTCCTTTTACGAGGCTCAAGTGAGATCCTTGGCGCTTCAGATGGGGTGGACTCTTTTAAACAGAATAGGGGGTATCAATAATAGAAAATAAGACGAGACATTTAAATCTACTTTATTATAACAGTCTCAAATTTTGTTGGATCAACTGTCATCTCCTTTTGGTCTTTGTCAACACTGATCAGAGAAACATCCTGGACCAGCTTCTGTTTCAGGTGTGGGACTTATCTGTTTAGCACCCGCCAGTGAGCTGTTTAACCTAAATTACTCCGGCACAAAGGCAGCTGCTGTTTCTCGGGTTTAAAAATATCAGCCTTCCTCATTTGGAAGGGCACGTACCGGACAAAATGAGCTGATGTAGCCTCACCGTTGATGATGATGTATCATGTTCACCTGCAACCTGAAGACGGTCCTCTCTCCGGGAGTTGGTAGTAAACACTGGTGGCTTTTCCCCTGCTGTTAGGCCTGTTAGACCAAATTGTTCAGAGCACTGGATACTTTAGCTCGTCATTTGTAAACATGAACACTCTCCATCTCTGTATGTACTGTATCCATCCATTTAAAGGTACACTAACATGTGCTTAGCTGTAAAATGATATTTCAAAGTGGAGCAGGTTGCATAACAGGGATATGAGATACACAAAACCCCACATAAGAGTTTTATGCTCATAATTGAAGAGTGGGTGTTAGTAACTAATCCTTATGCTGTGGGATATCAGTCATCCACACTATTTCTAGTTTTGCATAATCATGCAATTTGTTTGCGTAACACTCATAACATTCTGTATCGCCAACTAAACAATAGCAGACAAGATATTGCAATCACTTTTTCACTATCTGGACAGAGCCTTATGCAATAAAATGTAAGGCTATCCATAGTAAACTATGTATCTTTTCTCTTTGGGAGTGTTTAATTAAACCATCGTATGGTCAACAAAGCATATTATGAGAATATTTTCCCATTGGAGCGATATGAAGTAACTTTTTAAAATGCAAAAAACATCAGGACTTTTTCGTTCCGAATATCAATGCACTTGTGTTTGCCCACAATACTTCTCTTATGAGTCATTGCTGCAGCTATGGATGTACATCCAGATAGGCTCCTCTGGATAAACTTTCATAAATGCTGGCTGTAGTGTTGCTGTGTTTTCTCTTTTGATCTCCTAATGCCTTAGCTGACTTTCAACAGAAGATCTTGAAAAACTGTGCGTATTTTTCTGAAGTACCCTTAAGAGAGTTGTTGTACTTCACCACAGTTTATAAAAAAATCCATACAGCTTTTGTCCACCCTGTTGTGAATTAATATATTTCGCCACTCCTGCAGCCAAATCAATATGAGATGTACATGCTTAAAACTGCCAAGTTCACAACTTCTCCTGGCATTACTTTGAAATGTAGCTGTTTTGGATCCCAAAATGCGCCTGTTTCCTATGTTTTATTCCCCTGCTGAAATTAGGTCTGGATTGTACCCACCTCTGGGATGAATGGACTGAGCGATAGGGGGCACTCGGGGGCTGATGGGGGTCATGATATTGAGATACAGTCTATTGCTATGACTGCAGCCACACTCAGCCGCAGCATGACAGCACTTTCCCCACCAGGCGATGGAGAGGTCTGGCTATTCTGCGAGCCACAATGGCCACTTCACTGCAGAGAGGGAAATGCGTTTGCAGGGCACAATGGGTCCTTTTAGAGAGGTGGTGGTGCTGCTGCTGGGGCCTGCATTGGGTTTGTGCAGCCAGCGTACCTTCATCAGGCGTCTCTTGTTACCGATACGACAGCGCTCTGTTTGTAGACGGCCACGGGGCAGTGTGTGGGAATAGCCACTATTTAGACCATAGAACTCTCACGTCGAGCGCTCTCAGCAGCCAAGGACATAGGTTGAGCAGCCAGGGTCAACCAATTACCTAGCACTATTCTCTCAGCTGTAATGAGCCAGGAATAGAGAAACAAAATTGAGTGATGACTGCTGACACCATTTTGTGATTCAAAGGAGAAAGACAAAAATGAAATGGGCACTCAAATTCAATCACATTCAGCTTTATTGTGCTTTTATAGTTGTTATGTATCTTGCTTTCATGGACCTACCGTATTTCCTCCACAGTTTCTTTGTCTTTTGCAGCGTATCACTTAATGTGTGACGGCTAAGGTGTGAATTGTTAATTAGCACCATATGTCCAACTTCAGAATTTTAGCTTTAATAGCCGTCGTAGTGTAAAAGCACATTTTCTTGCCCTTTTTCCTGTTTGTCAGGGGCAAATGAGGCCTGTCACATTTTAGCTGCCGCTTTCCAGTCTGAAGGGGAAAAGCAGAGACGTGAAGGCTGAATGTGTCAGAATGATGGGGGGGCGGGGGGGCAGCATAGAGAGGGGGAGCAGAGTCACAGACCATCCATCCCTCCCTCCATCTCAGTCCAGCCGGTTCAGTCCAACCATCCATCCAGATAGCTTTAGTGAGACTTGCTGACTAACTGCTGTGATGCAGTGCAGGCTTTTCTTTAGTCTTTGGACCACATCCCTCCCGATACATGGACATTTTTAGCTTTTACATGCTTTATCTCTTCCTTTCCCCTTTCAGCTGAATAGGAGAAATGTTTTAAAACTTCTCTGATTAATATTTTCAAAGACACAGTAAAAGCTTAAAACTATTCAAATCACTGAATTCATTTTATAGTCCGGTTTGATTATCTGTATATTACTAACATGGCACCTTAGGGAGATTAGCTTGAAGAATTTTAGTGTTGTTTTCTAGGTTAAATCGAATATACACAGAAAGTAATTACAGCACATTTCCATCTGCAACAACAGCCATTTCCTTAACTGGCACATCTGTTTTCTCAGCATAAAGCACTTGAAGTAAAGATGGCTCTACACAAAACAAAAATAAAAGTAAAAGGACAACCAGATATTGCAGACATCCAACAAAGCCAATAGTCCATTTTTCATCTTGTATTACGACAACTAACAACGATCCACAAGTTTGTGGATTAGTGACACTGCTTTGTGTAAGTAACTACCACAATGGTAAGAAATGCTGTTGCTCTAATTCATCAGGTGGTCCTAGATAGTGGTCAGATGTTTGTTTTTTTTTTTTTTGTTTTTTTTTTAATGATGCTCTGCAGTGTTAACACCTCCAGCCTTGCCCTCATTTATACATATGTTCCAAACAGTAAGACTTCCATTTTTGGCACAAGCACCACATTTCCTCCATGCTTCATGAAAACTGGTGCAATAGGCCAGTTTGTCCTGCTAACAGACGCCCAGACAGACAGATGGACAGACAAATGGGACTGATCACTTAACCTCCTTGGTTTGGGTGAGGGGGGGGTACAGTCCTATTAATTGCCATGTTGTCTTCTGCTCATGTCATGTCAAGCATATGTTATAGAGCTGAAGTATAATTATAGCCAGTCATATTTCAGTTAACGTGTGAGTCCAGTCCATGTTTGGTTTAGGTTCAACAGTGTGAACATGGCTGAAACTGCAGCTTTCTTGTTAAAAATCAAATAAGTCCAGATCTGATTGTTTTGGGATCAGAGCTGCTCTTCCTATAAATGGTGTTAATTGTGGGGGTTTAGCACCTAGCAGGTTTCCAAGTCTCTCTCTCTGTGTTTCTCTCTGTGACTCTCCCTGATTTCCAAATGGAGCAGTCCGGGATTCAGCAGAGCTTTCCCTCACTTCCAAGCTGGTGTGACACACCATTTGGCCCGGTTGTTCAGGGACTGGCATGTATGGAGACTTGTGCCTCCCACTCCCCTGTGAGTCCCTGGAATAACTCTACGATTTGACATGGCCCCTGGTGTACAGCAAGCTGTAGAGTGTGGGAGACAGGAAGTGTGTGTATGTGTGTGTCACAGATGGTGTTAGCTGGAGAGACGCTTGTGCCTGTTTTGACAGAGCAGATCCCTGGGAATGTATCAGGGATTTCCACTCGTGGCATGTTGGTCTGTCATCCTTTTTGCATTTCTGAAACACAAGAGTCATGATTTTGAGTCATTTTTTCCATGGAAAGTTAAAAAACACAATACTTCTAGAATAGGACAATTCCTACCACAGACATTTCAATTCTGATATATTTTCACATACTATGAACTTGTCTTCACTCAAGAACCAGTTTCTCTCAGTAGAACTGCAACCACACAGAAAACACAATCGAAACAAAATCTGCTAAGGATTTTTTTAAAACGGTGTTCGCTTTTCAGTTGAACAAAAGGTGAAAGATCAAAGGCCAGAACTTTTCCGTGAAAAGCTTCCAGGCACAAAGATAAGAAAAAAAAACAAACCAAGAATTAAACAAATGAGAAGACAAATACAGGCAGATCATAGGAACCCTACAGAACCCTTTGGCCCTCCAAAACACACATGCTGTATTGAAAAGTCAGCCCCACCAAAGGCCTATCAAACTTCGTCAGAGAATTATCGATTGAAAGCTTTCTTTCTTGCCAAGCCATTTTCTCCAAGGATGCTGCTATCTGCAAGGCGGGCACTTTGCTCTAGTTACCCACTATTCACTCGCGAACCCTGCTCTGCCATCAGCCATGAATCTATAAGACTTAGTCACACCTGTGTGGCCCAGAGCAAGTCAATGAGGAGAGAGAGCGATTGTGTTATTTTCCTCTCTAACATTAACATCTCCATTTTCTTTCTGCTTTATCCTTTTTGTTTTACTAGGCAGGGAAGAAATACCGCAGAGTAAAGCACAGAGTAAATTTTCAGCGGCTTTCTTGGATTTGCAAAGGGATCTAATCAGCACTTTAACAATCATCCATTATTAATGACAGAAAATGTCATTATTCTCTTGTTGATGATGTCTGAATACATTAAATAGGAATTGGATAGCAGAGATTCCTGATGGGATATGGGTTTTGGGGGCAACATTTTTGGGCCAACAGATTAGAGCTGAGAAGGAACCAACTTAGAAAAAATATTCCCCCAATTTAAAATTCATTCTGCTCCATTTTCACCACACAGTGATTAAGCTGAACAGCTTTAGAGAGTATTGGAAAAACATTGGAGAGATGCTGTTATGACAGCTGTGGCATTTTTTCATCCACTATTCCTCATCTTCATTCATGTTTTCCTTACAACCACCTACAGTTAAATACTGACTTTCAGCTCTGAGAATTTCAGTGACCTTCCTTGATGTCATTAAGTGCTTGTGGCACATTCCACAGTGTGTTGCCACCTCCAGCCTCTTTGGTTCAGAGCAGTTCAGCTGAACCAGAAACAATGGGTGCAAGATGCGCTGTGGGATAAGCCATGAGGACTCCATGACCATCAAGGAAGGACATGCTTTGTGCACACAGTCCATTGGCACACTTCAGCTCCATATACCTCGTAGACAGCTCCCAGCACTGCCACTGAGTAGTGATTTGCTTTCTTTTCAGCACAACGGACAGTTCTCTACCCACATGCGTTATATCCTTTCCCACACTGTTTCTGCCTGACGAACAACTATTTCACAAAAGTGTCTGTTTCAACCTTTGTCAAATAACTTTTCACAAAACTTCAAATAACTGGAATAGATCACCACAGCAATCTGTGCTACATGATATCAGTCACATTATCACAGCTGTAAAATCACATGAACAGTTAAGTGATGCTTAAGCATTTTTAGGTAATTTAGCCATTCCCATTGATGCTTACATCTGACAAATAGCAGGCAGACATTGAACATCAATAATTAATTCAATTTAGACCATTAATTGTGCTACAAAACCCTGAACATTGATTGGTTCAGTGCAAACTGTTGCACTCATATTTCATCATTTCAGCACTGGAGAACATGAAACCAAATTTTTAAACAGAAATCTTCTTACAGAGCCAGTGTTCGGTACATTATTAATGTGTAATAAAGCATGTCCACTCTGCTCTAATGATGCTGCACTGCTATGCCTTGCTATTTTCACTTCCAGAATCCCCTTTAGGATATGCAGTGTAAACAGCTTGGTCTCCATTGATGCAATTTTTGTTGCATAGAAAGAATCAAAATATCAATATATATCAGAAATATAGTTGTTCAT
>JAPQRP010000012.1:6079484-6100680 GCA_037367295.1 Apogon hyalosoma | reverse complement strand
GTCAAAATTAACGTATTATCACAGATTAATCCATCATCATGATTAATCTGATCAAAAATTTTAACGCAATGAACCCATCTGCAGCACAGAATGACTCTGAACGTCTCTGCTAACACATTTCTGGCAGTTTACCGGCAGTTACCATCACGCATGCGCAAATGGGCAGTTGATCCAGTAGTGACAGGCAGCAGAACCAACCCATAAAGATGGAAGACGCTAAATGGCATGTTGGCCTACTGGATGGAAATATGAGTTTAAAAAAAACCAAGATGGAACAGTCGACCAACATAAAGCATTATGCACACTCTGCAGGAAGGAGTTTTCTTTTCACTGAAGCACTTCCAGCTTAAAATACCACATTAACATGAAGCAAACGTTAGTCTGGGATTCTGCTAGTACTTCGGCTAACGTGTCACCCAGCTTGCGACAAACACATTAAGTCCATATATATTCCCTTCTTTCTTGAGTCTGTTTGCTCATGCAAAATGAAACACGATTAATACAGATTAAAAATGAATGATATTTTATTGTGATTAATAGAAATGAATCCACAGCAAAACTGTGATTCATCTGATTTAAAAATTGTAATCATTTGACAGCTCTATCTATCTATGTCTGTCTGTCTGTCTGTCTGTTTTTCTTTACACACAGTTTACTTTTCTCATTTATTAGAAAGCAATTGCCTTGTACTTGTATGTGCACTTGTACTTAGGGATATATAGTTTTGATACTGAAGGATCCTTATAATACTTTTTCTTCCATTATTTGTAATTCTTAGTAGAATTCACTTATAGCTCAGTTTAGGCAGCAATGGCTCCTCAGAATTTCTATTCAGGGTGTTCATTCTGTCTGTGGATGGGAATATTCAGGCAGCTGGCTTTTTCATATCAACAGGGAAACTCAGTCAAACAGTATCAAAAGTATATGTAAACATTCTGACTGTGGCTTACTCTATGCATGCTAACATAGCCAGTGCTGAAAGGAGTGCCACGCTGTTGATTCATTACACTGGACAACTCAGTTCCTCAGCCTCCACTCTCCCATCTCTGCTCCAAACTGGCCAACTGTCTCTGAGGGAGTGAGAGGGTCTCAGCACCTTGGACAGCTCTAGATCCTGGGCCGCTGCTCATGCTTCCTCTGCCATTTTTTTTTTTTTTTTCTATTTTAACACAGAGGATCTGTTCTTTCAGCACTTGGGTCCACACACTATCAAGCAGAGTTCTCACATTCTCTGTTTGGGGGTGTGTGTGTGTGTGTGTGTGTGTGTGCGTGTGCACGCGAAAAAGAGAGATTGTGTAGACATGGTGTGTACTCTGACTTTGTTGTTGCTAGAGCTCCCTGGACAGCTCCCAGCAGAAGGACTGCTGCTCTGGCTTTTTATGATGGATTAGAGGTGTGTATGTGTGTGGGTGTCTGTAGGAGTGTGTGTTGAGGGGGACTTTAACTGCACTCATTTCAACTATGTTCCAGCCTCTCTCTCTCTCTCTCTCTCTCTCTCTCTCTCTCTCTCTCTCTCTCTCTCTCACCCTCCCTCTAATTCTGACGCAAGGTTGGCCCTGTTGTTGTTTACTTTCCTAGCGGTGCTTATACTTTTACTCACTGCTGTTGCAGAAATTAATGGCAGGTCTCAGGAAGTAAACAACCATGAAACGACCCAGTCAGGCCCATTTCTAAATACAATAAGGGGAAGGCTGTGTTTGTGTGTGTGTCGGGCTAGCGGTGGCTTAAGCTGCCGTTTTTATTAATTATTGACTTGCGTGAAGCCTGTGGGAAGGGCTTGTGGCCCTTGTGGGATATGACTTATATGATTATGTCTGATTTACAGCCTACGGCACACCTAGTGATGACAGGACTTTCTCATGGCCTCCCCACTTTTTTCCCCAATCCTTTTCTTTTCTCCCTTAGCCCACTCATGCTTTGTACCTAGCAATGCCTTTTTTTTTTTAATCAAGCCAGACTTGAAACCAGCATAATCGAGGCTTAAGGCCAGAACTGCTGACTGGAACCCTTTGATGTTTGGGCTGCTGGTTTTGCGTCAGGTCACGGTGTAAATGTGGTGATGAGGTCATGGAGTGTTAAACCCAAGCCTCTTAGTGCACTTAAGGTAGCTGCAGAATATCTATGTAAGCTCTTTTGAGGTGCATAAATTTTGTCTTGTGGCATGTGCAACGTCTGAAGTTTTCAGTGAAGGAAATACTGTAGTGATTTATGGAATATCATAGGACAGCAGTTGTGCTCAGTGTGCAATAATAGCGCAGCACTATTCTTTGTGCTTGTGTTCCCAAGTCTGGATTTGAAGAGACGAGATTACATCAAATTAGGAAATACAATCTTAAGCATTCATCATGCAGGGCACAACAATAGTTGCATAATCATTCTAACACCCCAAATTTCAGCAAGATTGATGCCTAGTTAAAAACAAGTTGCATGTGCATATTCATGTATATTTTGTGTGTGCACTTCATGCATGCGCATGCCCTGTTGTTGTCCCCAGGCACCACCTGTGACCTAGGAAAGGGTAAAGTCAGCGTGTTGATTTGGCAGCTGATGTCTTTCCCACCCCTACAGATGGTCCTCATGGACTATGGCACGGCACAGAGACAGCTGTGGGATGTCACAGAGAGAAAGAACGAGAGAGAAAGAAGGGGAGAGGGTGCAAGGGAGACAAAGGCAAAGAGTACTTGAGGTAGAATTAATATCTGTGTTTGCTGACTGTTTGTGCTTGGAAATGCAATGTGTATAAAGAAAGCACCACACTATATTTTTGTCTCTGTCTGTCAGCCTGTCAGCCTGCCTGCCTGCCTGCCTGCCTGCCTGCCTGCCTGTCTGTCTGTCTGTCTGTCTGTCTGTCTGTCTGTCTGTCTGTCTGTCTGCCTGCCTGCCTGCCTGCCTGCCTGCCTGCCTGTCTGTCTTTTCCTTGTGGAGTTTTAGACAGGTCATCGATGTATAGCTGTAGAAAGTATAGAGGGCAAAGTGCAGTTGAGGGCCAAAACAGTTTAGACTCACTGTGAGTTTTTGATTTTATAGGTGGAGTAGAACCATGTGCAAATCCTGCAGAAAGATGGAACATTTATAAAGGAAATTAATAAGAACAGAATATTTTGAGTTGGTAAGAGGGAGGCAAGGGTGGGGTAGTGGGGGAATGATTTTTCCACTTAACACTGTGAGAGTCAACTAGAAAAAGAGACAGACAGAGACAAAGAGGAAATGAGGTTCAATGTGGGTGCAGAGAGCAACCTGTGGTTTGACATTGTCTCACCTTGGCTGTCAGTCAGTTGGATGGAGGGGTTATCTGTCTCCCCATGGCCCACTCCCTGCTGCTTTAATGAATTTACTGAGGCCTTGGGAATGGCTAATGTGCTTGTTTGTGTAGGTAAGAAAACAGGTGGCTGAAAATTTCACCTCTAGCAGTTATATCCTGGGGTGAACCAAATAGTTTGGCTGGCTGGGATTCTGTGCAATTTGGTTACCGTTTTGTAGGTTTGAATCTAAATTGTGACCTTTGGTATGTGCCTCCTGAAACTTCCTACTCTCCTCGCACATACACAGTCACAGAAAAAAATTATTAGACCACCCTTGTTTTCTTCAATTTCTTGTTCATTGTAATGCCCGGTACAACTAAAGGTACATTTGTTGGGACAAATATAATGATTACAAAAATAGCTCATAACAGTTTAATTTCAGAGCTGATTTCTATCCATTTTCCATGTTTTCTTGATAATAACCAAAATCACTTCAGTTCTTACATCAATATCTATGTCATTGTACTGACAAAAACAGTGCTTTTATTCATTCCATATTTTCTTTTCTGTCTGTTTTAGTCACATGATACACACAGGAGTTAGTACTTAATTGCATAACCATTGTTTCTGATGACTTTTGATGGTCTAATAATTTTTTCCTGTGACTGTATGAAACTGAATATTAAACGTTTATGATTAATTTGCCTAATTTACAACACATTTTTATAAATCAATACTTAAAATTACTGGCTTAGGAGTAAAAAGGCACTCTTTTATAACTAATACCCACATGAATCCTACAAGTGAGTTGAGACAATCATTGCTGCTCTTTGCCTGCCTCTCTGGATGGCTTATAGCTGCTAACCCACCCCAGCCTTCATTCATATGCTCCACTGACTGTTCTGCGTCAAATAGCCTCTGAACTCAGGGGGTAGTATCCACAGAGAGATGGGATGTGAGCTGCAGGGTGCAGGGCAGTTGGTCGTTTGTGAGAAGAGATGTAGAGGAGTGAGGAGAATGCTACCATCATCCATTCCTATTAGAAGAGACAGGAGGCCGAGTAGGGACAGAAAGTAAGGAAACAGTAAGTCACAAGATGGCACTGATTACAGAGCCTACCTCGAGACACAGCATGAGCAGAAACACATCACTCAAAGCCATGATTGAGGATGAGAAATGGAAAGAATACGCAGAAAGGGAGTAAGAGAGGAAGAAAAAATAGTGGGAATAAATCTTATGACGGAGACCTTTACCTCCTGTGCAGTGTTAAATGCTAAATATGCTGCTGCTTACTGCAGAGCATGGCTTTCTCAACCCTTCGGGCCCCTTTTTCTCCTCTGACTCCTCTGAGAGGGAAAGGAGGGGGAGGCAGAGGACTAGGTATGTCAGAGCTGGCTGTAGGCTGCTCGGCTGCCTGAAATTGCTAAGAGTGCTATCTCGCTTGACATCTCTCCCTGGCTGGTTTATTTCAGCTGAGTGAAAAATGACATGTAACCATTTTCTGATTTGATTATTTTTCCCGCTGGATTTTTCCTCTTTAGAGAATCACTTAAAATATGCATTGGCTCAACTTCAGCCTGACAAAATGAAATGGAAGCATGGCGTAGCTAGAGATTGGATAATAATACAGCCTGCTAGAGTTGCAGGATACTCTTTATTGGAAGATTTCTGTTATTTTACTGCTTGCGTGTGACAAAAATCTTAATTAATAGCTAAGAACTTTAGATTTTACTTGAGTTTCAGCTAATGTTAAATTCTTGTAGCCCTGCGACCTAAAGAATCTACGGATCTCAAATGTTTAATCACTTCTGAATCACTGAGCCTATCAATACATCTGAATAATTCAGGTAAAATGCAGTTTCTCAGCTTTTCAGCAGTGCAAGATGTGTCTTTTTGGATGTTCAGAGGCTTTACCATCAACTGCAACACCGATTTACCAATAAAACATATGCACTTTGATGAATGACAGTGGTTATAGATGCTTGTTGTTGTTTTTTTTATACTCTCACATTTAAACAAAGAGATAGATATTCAAACTATATATTCCATTGTAGAGTTAAAGAAATAGGACAGATATGTTAAGTAAGAAACAAAAGACAGAAGAAATAACAGTCATGGTTACCGATATCTATCATCAAAAACAAAGCACATACATTCGAGTCTGTCAATCCTTAAGCATCGTTTACAGTGTCATACTGGGTCCATTTCTCCCACTCTCTCTCATTCTAAGCTGATGGGTCATTCTTTAAATGGTGTAAACCTCTCTGATGATCTCCAGCCACCAGTTTCCCGTTATTGCTTTATTTTTTTTTTTTTTTTTTTTTTTTTTTTTACATGTGATCAACAATATTTTGGTTAAATATCTATCTTTTTCTGGAACATATTTATTCAAACTTCCAAGATACATAACTTTACATTCCCTGAATATTACATATCTCAAAATGTCTTTCATTATGTTATGCACACTTTCTCAGGAGTTAAGCCTATGACACTCCCAGAAGACGTGTGTGTGGTCTGCTTCTCTGTCTCCACATAACTGCCAAGGTGTATGTTGGGAAATAGTTTGTTTGCTCTTCAGTTAGGGTATGTATATGCTTGTGTTAACATTCAATTAATGATATATTTTAATGTAAATCTCTTTTTCTACTGTTCTCTCTGATTTGACTTAATAACCCTTGACATTACCTTGAGCTTGTATGAAAACCTACATAAATACATAAATTAAACATAGGAAAATACATGTTTTTCACTGAAAAATGAAAACATGTAGAGGATGATGTAGTAATAATAATAATCACTTATTAAAAGATAAATGTTTCGAAGGTGCCACAAATAGGTCTAGGTTTGAGGGTAAATACTAAGAATAAGAATTTGGATTAAGGGTGCTATTAATATTTAATTCAGGTCATTTTTAGTTATGTAACCCTATGTCACAAATAAAAGCTCTTATCTGAGATTTGTGGTCACAGGTGAAAGGTGTCAGACATCCAAACTGGAGGGGGGGGGTTCTTTGAGTATGTATCCCTCCGCCCGTAGGTTAATTCCACTGCACCGGTACAGCAGCAGGTGGTAGGATACTGCTTTAACCTGAGGTCGTGATACGGTTGCTTCAGTGTCCGGCTGCAAATGGTGACCAGGTAGTGAGAAGATGCGATAAACTGAAAAAAAAAAACAAAAAAAAAAAAAAAAACAACAAAAATAACAACTCTGAAGACCGTACAGCGAAATGCACTGCAAGAACGGATACATAATGTTTGGAGCGGAAGTACAAGTGCAACATTTCCACCTTAGAGCTTTTAGTAAGTGGGATAAAATAGGTCGCTTAATTAACTCGGACGGCGCGTCGATTTTGGTGAGTGACCATCAAGTCTTTATTTATTGTAACGCATTTTGTCGTGTTTATGACAGTTTTGTGGAGCAGTGTATCACAAAATGGGTTTTACTTGAGTGTTGTTGAACGTGTTTGTGTGTTCATGATAACACCGCATTTATTTAAGCGCAGCGACAGCACAGGTGTTTCTCATTAGGGGTTAATTATTACTCTGCTGTAGGGGCGCTATACTGGATAATTACCCGCAAAAACTGAGGAAAATAAGTGATAAAATAAGCTTCTTTATATATGAAATGGTGTAGTAGCAAGATGTCAACATGTTTAAAGAAAGTAGCTGATATTAAAAATGCCATGTTTTTAATGTGACTGGTGTGGAGCTGTGATTTTTCGAATAGACAAACCGCTCCATGAGTCATATTTTTTAAGAGACTGCGTATAAATCAACAATGTACTTCACTTTCAAATCGCTATTGTTGACTGTGCGATTATTAAATGAAACCGTTTTACTTTAGATCAGGGACCAGGCATGTCAAAGTCATTTTAGTTTTATTTCCAGGGGCCACATACAGCTACAACCAGGACAGATCAGTAATATTGATATGATAACCTATAAATAATGTCAACTCCAAAATGTTATTTAGTACAGAAAAGTCAAATTACACCTGTAAACTGTCTTTAAAAAACATATTTTAATAACATGAACAAATATGAACATTTATTTCAATTTCATAAGAAAAGTATATGCAATTTTTACAGTTTCATGCTTCAGCTCATCATTGCACGTGTATTATAACTTATAGATCATTGATCTGTAAAGGCACAAAACATTTAGAAACAGGCATAATGTTGTTAAAATCCCCACTCGCGGCATTTTGAGTTCATACATTGTTGCCCATAAAGGTGGAAAATAATTTTTTTCAGACACACTCCTGTTTTTAGTCCTATTTATATACTTTACTAATCACCTTACATAATTACATACTGAGTTCATTACACTTAACTACACTATAGTCTGGTACAGAGCATCTCTACTCTGCGTTTAATGTTTTCTGTACAACAGTGTGTTTGTTAATGTTATTCACACACTTTTTTCATACTAAAATGAAGAGTTGTGTTTATATGTTATTGCACTAGTATTTTACTGGTCCAACCCATTTGAGATCAAAATGGGTTGCATGTGGCCCCTGAGCCAAAATGAGTTGTACATCCTTGACTCTTAATATCTTATGTGTAATTTTTGTGCAACAGTTATCCACAGTTTAGTATGTATTGTGGGTCTTGAGTCACAGTTCACGGTACGGTTCAGATGCAGAGGCCGTCTGGAGCCTGGCTGAGCACTGAAACGTAACGGAGCTGATGGAGAGCCTTAAGGCTCATTTATGCTTGCTTTACGTACGTAAATAGATACATCCGTTTCTAATGTTGTCATGCATCACTGCCTTCATACTTCCATGCGTCCTGTATGTTGCAATGAGTGTTTCTCAATCAAACCACCAGAGGGCGCTAACTTTTAATTACCATACTGGCCAAATACAGCGAAGAAGAGTAAAGTTTTTTTGAGGAGAAGAAGAAAGCCAATCATAACAAACATGGTGACAACAGAGCAGGTTTTACAAATGTCGATACTAATGTTCATCTTGTGAAGGGTAGTTGTTGTAAATATGTTGGTAGTTTTTCACTAACTCACACAGCTGCTCTTTGAAAAGTTCCGCTATTCTCTGTCTGGGTACTGCTCTGCAAGAAAACGGACTAAATTATGTATGTAATGTACGTAGGGGATGGACAGAACTCTCTGTCCATATCCATCTGCGTCTTTAACATGGAGCATAAATGAGCCCTTACTCCGAACTGGATCTGAGTTCTGTTTAAGTCAAATGGGCTGACAGAGCCCCTGCTGTGTGCTGCACCCAGCTGGCTCTGTGTCTGGCTCCAATCAATGACGGTAGAATTCCGTAAGTTAGTAGTCTTGCAAAGCTCTAATATAAATGCGAGTTATCTGAAAATGACAAATGAGCCGTACTGCGATACATGCTCGTATTGGACCATTAGGGGCGTACCAAATGGTAAGATGGTATGACGTGTACCGTTGCACCCCTAAGTTTTGCACTTTACAGATTTATCCCATGGGCTGAATTGAGTCCTTTGGTTGGCTGGTTTTGGCCCAGAGGCCTCATGTTTGACACCCCAGCATTTTATAATCACTACAACTGAATAATCATTGTAGGTTTTGTGGCTTGGTGATTTAAACATCTCATTGCTATGGTATATCATTCCTTTTTAATCTTCTTTTACTCTTCTTATTTTCTTATTATTTTTTTATTAACAGTTTTCAGAACATGCAGAAATTATGTAAAGTGTTATCAAAAGACATGTTCAGATATGTATTTTTGTGCTTTAAACTGAAGTATATGACCTGACCTCTGCTGAGATGAGAAAAGCATTAATGCTGATAACATTTATAAAAAAATGACAAGTTTTATAGAAGTCTGTATTGTAAGTATTGAAATTGAATTCACATATGTATTCTTGTTGTAAAATCATCCTGAATCTGGTCAGCCACATGCAGACACAGACTTTTTGGTCATTACTACCTCATGACATTTAGATTTAAATGAATGTTAATGCTGTGTAATTAAAGGTGTGCATGCCACCTCCTCCAGTCCTCTGCCCCTTGATGAAAAGTCTGTGAAACTGAGCTCATTTTCCTTTGGGGAAATGAAGCTGCAGTGGCTAAACTTCCAGCATCTCAGCTGGGCTGTGAAGCAAATTTGGTGTAGAGGCCAAACTTTGGTACTGGAATTTCTGTGTTAGTCATGTGGTGCTCAATGGCTCCAAAATGTTCACATTTTCATGCTGTCTTCTCTGTGCTGGATGAAAATGGATGGCATACTGGCAGTCCACTGTACCTGATCAGTGGGAAATTGCTTTATGCCCCTGTATGCAGCTGAGTAAGAAAAAGTGGTAAACCATTAGTGACTTTTTGATCTTGCTACATCTCCAAACTGTAGTTTGGGTCTTGTGTAGGCATATGTGTAGGTTTCCTGGGAGTTTTAGAGGGTATCTAGTAACTTATAGCATCTCATCAGTCATGACTGGACAAACAACATCTTGAATATAAGTCATGCCCAAGGCTGCCGATTTAAAAGGTTAAAAACATCACTGAATGTGTGCTTCTATTTTTTTTCCTTCTTAGAACCCTAGGTCGTATTACTCAGGTGTGTTTGTGATGTTATATTCCACTGTGTCTTAGTCTGCATCACCTAATGCTCCCAGGGTTTTGTGTGTGTCAGTGTGTGCAACACAAATGTGCTCATATTTTTATCTGTGACTAAAGGTGTGTGTATGTGTGTGCGCGTGTGTGGATGGATGGGAGTATTCATGGATTCTAGCCTGTGGGCAGGAAACATCATCTTTTCTTGTTTATTGGGAGGGAATGTCTCAGAGTGTAGGCTGCTTTTTGCAGTGTTGCTGCCCATTTGTATGTGAAGGCTTTATAATTGAATTAGCCCAGGCCTTATGGCCTAATGTTGGAGGCACGCTGAGTTCCAACACAACACTCCTTGCTCATTATTTGTGAAAGGAGGTCAGGACGAATTGCATATGGAAGTGCGTGTATTTGTTAAAACTGGCAGTGGATGTGGGACGATGTTTATATTTTTGTGTTGGAGAAAATGATAAATGAATGGAAAATGAACTGTAATTATGAAGTGCTTTTCTACTTTGTTGCTGCAACAAATAGCTTTAAGATGTGCTTCTCATTCACCCATTGACACACAAACTTGCACTAGTAGTGCCACTGCCAGGTGCCATGAGGAGCCTACCAGGAGCAACTTTGAATAACATTTTTGGCACAAGGGCACTTTAACATATTAATGGAGGTGCTGGGGATAGAACTGCCAACCCTGCAGTTGGTGGACAACCTATTTAACTTCCTAAACCACCTCAACCCTGATTTAAAAACAAAAAAAAAGCAGATGTTTGTGTTCATAGCCCAAAATGCATCATCTTTCTTATTCTTCTATTTTGCTGGGCCACATGTGGCACATACTGTGTGTGTGTGTTGGGTCTGGTGGCTGCTAGATTTACGTCACTGCTCCGGATGTGGCAATGATTTCTTCATTAAATGTCCCTGTGTAAATCAGGGAATGTTTAACAGCTGTCTTACATGTTTATCAGTCAAGGCTCCTGTGGGATTTGGGAAGCCTGACAACTGGTATGGTTTATCCAGCAAAGTGTACTTGTGTATTTTTACAAGCAAAGCTGTAGTGTTGAAAGATGTGCTTTCGGAATATTGTTAGACATTAGCAACAACTTATACCAGTATTTAGATAAACATCCGTTTAATCTCTACTGTTAGTGTTAGTGTATGTGTGTCTGTCCTGTACTTCTCTCTCTCGCTCTCACAGATTCACATTACACAGCCGTTGTCCACAGGTGCAGGCTGCAGCATAGAATGCTCATTTATTTCAATCGGCCTTCTGTCAGTTTAGCATAGTTTAGCATAGCCACCTGAGTATTGAAGAAACATGTATGCAAATTTTCCATCACTTAGAGAGTATCTGCTAAACAGCACTTTACCACCCCTGATCACCTACCTGTGGCATTACTTCATTCTTGGATATCATATCACAGCACATCTATATATTCCACCTCAGCCTGGTCTGTTCTTATAGAAATGTTCTGTGTTGCTGAGTTTGTCAGGGAATCTGTGCATTTTGATGTGTCTGCTTTTGCATTTACGTATTGGCTGCTTACACAGGATGTCTTTTCTGAATTCAAACCTAGCGGCAGATCACACAAAATACGCTTAAAACACATTTCTGCCTTGCACAATACGGTAGCAGTATTACATTCTCGTGTAATGGCCTACAATCTCCTTGGTAGACTGTGGTTTGAAACGGTAGTGCTGTGGAGGATGTCAGCGTGTATAATGAGGATTAAATCATAGATGGGTAGGGAGTGTGGTGTCGAGACACTGCCACGGTTTGGATTTTAGTGTATACACTCTGGCACAGTGAAGAGGCCAAGCATTAGAGGCCCCATGGCAGGGCATAGACATGCTTGTGTAAGATGTCATTGTGCATAATTTAGCAAGAACAAGCCGTTTAGATGGTTGTGTGCTTGGCTGTGTGAATGAGAGGTTTGTGATTGTTATCAAGTAAGAGCTCAATCATATGGAATTGAGCTCATGAGCAGGTTACTCTAACCTGTGGGATGGAAGTGAATTTATGTGTGTATTATAGAACAAAAGAGCTAATCTAGTGTAAGAAAATTGCTATTGGGCCAGATCAAGCGGTGACTCACTTCATGTTCAATAAGCTCTGTGTTGAAAACTAAACTTATCCCTATATTTAATGCATGTATGAATAGGTCTCAGGAAGTACTTTCACATGACACATTACAATTTACAGAAATAAAACTTTGGGGTAAAAATACTTAAATTACTGCTGGGTCCGATCAAGCGAAAGTGAACATCAACATGAAAAAGTAAATTTGCACACATTTAACTAAAGATCTCTATTTTATGGAACTGCTATCCTTTTTAAAATACTACTTAAACAGGACAGGAGAAGTTCCGAACCTTCTGCTAGGCTGCATTAAATTAACAACAAGACATGCAAGAGACTGTCTGTTACTTTGAAAAATTAAAATTCTGAATGACGGAGTTTGTGAATTCATACACTGGTCACATTTAAAAAGACCATCTGTGAACTGTTACTGAGAAATTACTCTTTATTTGTAATTTACCTACATCATTAAATACATTAAATAAATCACTGTGATTATATCTGGCTTGTTGTTTTCAAAAATAAGTCAACATTTTGGGTGATACATACACTGGTAAAGATTCATCCACATGTTACTATGGCAGCCTGTCCGTGTGTTACCACATTTTCAATAAAAGAGACTTTTAAATATTTTGCTCCAAAATTAATTTTCTGCATAGTTGAACATAATATCTAAAAGGTTCTGTCCTACTTGATATCAATTTCTGTTGAGAACTGCGTGTTTTCAGTGTTTGTGTAAAGCTTAAAAAATTTATTTTAAGTCCACATGTTACCGAGCAGTGATTTCACATATTTCACCAAAAAATTTTATCTCCCTGCATTTTGTCATACATAATGTTAAAGTGTTTATAAATACGTACTCAAATATCTATAAAGCATGCATATGTTACTCTGCTTACATGACAAAGACTGTTGAACTGTCTCCACATGTTCCCACATGCTTGATCGCTCCCTGCTGCGTGACACCGGGACTCAAAATAAACATTTTTTTTTTTCTTTTCACTTGACGCAAATGTACAAAACATGCTGTTCTCATAAGAAATTGATACTAAATGAAACATAGGGCTTTAGCTATGATGTTAAACTACAATTGTCATCAATATTGGATAAAAATATTTTAATGACAAGGGACAGCAGTTTGCCACTTTGTTCAGTAGTCAGAAGAAAAGACTTTGCTGGAACTAAAACGCTACAAAAATACTAATACACTTTTATTTAGCATACATATTTCAACTGAAGTGATACATACAACTAATAGAAGAGCATATTTTACAAATAATTTGATCGTACATAACCTTTTTATATTCTTGTACTGTTGAATAATTAGTTCCTACAGATTCACAGACTTAAAATATCACTTATACAAGCAAGAAAAAATATTATTAAAGTTAATAGTGCATTTGCATATTTTAGCCCTTTTTAGGTTTCATTTTATATTGAGTCTATCTTTTTTTTTTTAATTTACAAATGATACTGAAATTTTGTAAACAGTTCCATTAAATAGAATTCTTAAGCTGAAAAATGAGAAATAATAAGTGAAACTTTTTGGACTAATTTTTGACGCTGTTTACTTTCACTTGATCTGGCCCTTGTGCACATGTAGAGTGTTTTGAACAGGGTATTTAGGAAGTGTGCATCTACAGAGGTGAAATTGTAGAGATGGTGAAGTTGCAGGGAAAAAGGGTGATGATGGTTTGAAAGGGATGAGGAAGAGAAGAAAATGAACTGAAACAGCATGGTGACCTATTGTTGGAGGCACCATGTAAAGCATGTCTTAAATTCACTCTGGTATTGGTCTCCTCTAAAAGTCCTGTGTTTTTTGGTTCTGCAGGAGAGACAGGCAGAGAAAATTGCGATCATTTGATATTCAAATACTATTCAAATAAAAACCTTGTGCTTTACACTCCCCCTGGCTTTGTCTGAATAGCTGCCCACTCCAGTTCTCCCTCCCTCCCTTCTCTTCTTTATTTCTCTTATTTGTGATGTGTGTTGTGTGTCTCTCTCTCAACCGAGCATGCTGTTAATTATTTCAAAGCAAATGAAGCTTCAGGAACATTTGGACACTCAAAGGTGTAGGCTTTGTAATTGTGGTGTATCCACCAGAGGGGATAAAGAACTATATGGTATGTTTTCCCTGCCATATTATAGAACTTGGGTATAGCCCCTAACTGTTTTTCCACAATACTTGAGCCAAATGAATGACAAAAACCAAATGGTGAATTCTCTGCTTTTTTTTAGTTTATTTTTGGTCATCTTAGTTTCTTTGTTCTCTCCATGAGGGTAGTAATCATACCCTCCACACACAATGTAGAAAAAAAAAAACATAGTTTTTGATGAAATGTGAAAGAATAATAGTACTGCAGGATTATTAAATTTAACATGACAGTTGAATAAAGTGAACATAACTGATTGATTAAATGTTAGTGGAGTTGGTAAGCTTTGTATTCATTTTGCTTTTTATAAATGCTAAATATAAAAATTAATTCTTCAAGTATTGTATCAAAGATGAATAAGAAACTAGCATATCATGTCTTTCTTCTCAGGGTTGCGTCACCCGGAGCTTGGCGCTGTTTGGTTTGGCTAATGACTGATCTGTTTATATGATCTGCAGTGAGTCATTATGGCTGCTTGCTGCTTGGCCGACATGTTCCTCCCTGTGTGGTGTTCCTGGGGACATTCATCAAATGCCTAATGGCCAAAAACAGAAGCCAGGCCACACTTTCAATTGCGACTTGTGGTTTTGGGCAATGTGTTGGTGCCTGCAGAAAGACTCATTAGAATCCAATAAGTGTCTTTTTGTGTTGTTGGTGCACACCTTGAATCCGCTCATGTGCACTTTGCTCTCAGGGTGAAGAAATTATACTATAGAAACTAGAACATCTTGAGCTTAACGTGAAATTCAACATAATGAAATCCAGTAATTAAAAATAAATTGGATTAGTAAATTTTTAGTGAATTTATTTTAATCACAGTGTTGGTCACATTCTTTTGTATTGAAATTGAGTAGCTTAGTTTAGAATGTGCATAGAATTTAGGCGTACTGTGACATTTATTGTGGCATGCCAGATGTTTGTATTGACTGTGAGGGAGCAGTGTGTCCCATTAATTATAATTGACCATAGTAGTTTGCCATCATCTCATAACAAAAATATGACGGCCAGCAGTCATTCTCTTAACAGCCTGACAGCTTAACATTGTATTTGTATAACAGAAGCAGAGTGTCCCTTCATTCTCACAGTTGCACACATAGAACAAAACAGAATTTTTTTGTGCGCTTGAACACAGCATTTCATCTGATGTCCATGTAGTTTGCCATTCAAAGCGATGAATATTTGAGTTTATTAGGTACCATGAGTGTTTGTGTTCCTGATTGTGTCAACAAACACTGACATAGACAGTAGCAGGAACAGATGCAGTGTGTCTAAAAATGACAACAAAACAGTGAAGACTCTTGGCAAAGAGTTTTTTTTTTTTACTGCACGACTACATTTACCTGTGTAATTAAAAGTCCTCTGTGATATACCCACCAAACATTATTTTATGTCTCTCCATATGAGTATAAATGCCAGAAGTTTTTAATTGTTACAGAGCTGATTTTAAGCACAACACTATCTTGAGGTAATTTTCTTTACAGTGTATGCAGCAAGGCGTTTTATGACTGTTAGCGCTGACAAACTAGAAAATCACTATAATGTGACCTAAATACATTTGCTAGCCTAGTGATATTTATGTCATAAACAACCTATTATAAAGTCTTTATATGTATCACAGTGAATATTAATTGAGTGCCCCCATGTAAAGCATTAATGGATATAATCCAACACTGAGAAGAGTCTGTGTCCTGACTGAAATAACCAATAATCTCTTGGCTCTCTTTCATGGAACTTCCTCATTTCTTCCTCAACATAGAAGGGGAGCATTGCTTTTATGAGATGCATCAATGGTAAAGGGAGTTGCAAAAGCTGATATCACTGTGTCTGCACAATGCTTGACACCGAGCCTCAGTATGAGTGGCAGTTCAATTTTAATCACCCCTCATCAGCAGCGATCATCTAGGTAAACAGTGCACAGGGACGGGATAATTAATCATCAGTCCCTCGTCCTCAATTAGCTGACTATTGGAGAAACGGAAGGGAATATTCCAATCGTCAAGCTGCTATAAAGGCGGCATGTTGATGACACATCATAGTTAAAGACTTCCACCTTCCCGGGATCTAATAGGCAACATCTTGTTAGCAGTCCCACAGTGGATAGTCTAGATGGGCTGAGAGCTGAATTGCAACAAGCAGAAAAGAGAAGGTAGAGAGACAGAGATGGCAGAAGAGATGGAATGTTTATATCCTATTAATTCATGTTTGTTTTTCTCATGGCTCATGCAACTGGTCTCTTCACACAGTATGTTTGTGAATGCGCGATCACTTTGCTTTTGCATCAGAGGGGGAAAAAAAAATCAATATGGTATTTGTGAGCACTGGGAGCGAGTATCTGCACTGCATCAGCATTTCACTGACTGGAGACAGTGAAACCACTCCCTAAAATCAATCGGTCAATAAACTGATCAGTCAGTGGTGCTAAACTCAAGCCATTTAACTTAGATAACCTTTCAATCAGTTTAATGACCTATATGATTGCCACTGCATTGAGAGAGATGGAAAAACTGGTTAAATTAAGGTGTATCTGTACATAAAGTACAGTTCAGCATGTACCTTGATGAGAGTTCAGTTCAGTACTGTAGAAACAATAATGAAAATGTAAAGCATCAGGTCACTGGCTGTAATTTTTATTTTTGTTTTAAAAACCCAATATACAGCATCGTTAGTTTAAATTAAAAAAAAAAAAGAGCTTGAAACTAATGCCAAACTATTATAGCATGCAAATATCAAAATGGTCGACTTCTGACATTGTATAAACTCAACCCAGTCTTATAACTTTACTGTCTTACAATTACTATATATATATTGCTACATAACCATTAGATATTGGACTCATCGTATATTTATTACAAAAATAAAACAAAAGGCGACACACATACACTTGCATTTTGTGCCCTAGTCAATTGACATTATCCTTGAATTCATTTGCTGTTACCAGAGATACAGAGGCAGGAAGAAACAATATTGATCCAATGTCAGAGAGGGAAGACACTCTGAGAAGAAGGGCGAGAGACAACCAAGAGCGGAAATGTTAATGTGAGAAGAGAAGTGAGAATACATTTGAAGATAAATATAATAAAGGAAGAGAACATTGCTAAAAACCAGCTTCCTAGGGAGGGTGGTGTACGGCAGCTGTCAGATTAGTGCAAGCCAAGCAGAGGTAAGCTGAGATGAAATGGATGAACTTTTCACTGCCTATTCCTTGGTTCCCTTTAGTGGCACCGTGGCCACTTTTTCAAAAGGCATTAGTTGTCAGTCTTTGTGAACTTGGGCATCGCTGTTATCCCACTGTCTGTTCTCAGTGCCAGTCCCCTGTGATGCCGGCAGTTGGCTGGCAGCACAACAACAAAGGATGATGGTAAGGGCTATACCAGCTCTGTTCCCTCACATGGCTTCCTGCTTAATGTCTGAGCTTCCTGTGGGAGTCCTCAGGTGACTCTAGCAGTTAGTCAGTAGTGTGGAAGATTGGTGGGCTGGATCAGATGATCACGTCTATATTTCTCCAGTGCAGTCCTGCAGTACTGTAGTTGTACTCCCTAGGTTGTCTGGTATGGGAAGTAGCTGATGAACCGCCAGGATACTATTGATGTATTTGCTTAATCCACAGGTGTCAATCATACCGCCTGGGGGCCAGAATCGGCCCTCCAAAGAGTCCAATCTAGCCTGTGGGGTGAATTTTTTAAATGCAGAAATTGCACTGAAGATTTTTAGTTCATATTCCACATACAGACCAATATGATCTAAAGTGGATCAGACCAGTAAAATCCTATCATAATAACCTGGAAATAATGACAACTCTAAGTTTGTCTCTGTCATTTTATACAAATATTGACATTTACAAGCTATACTTTCACACAACATGTGAATAACTTGAACAAATATGAACAACCTGAAATGTCTTAAGAGAGGTAAAAGCAATTTGAACTATATTCTGCCTGTTATGAAATGTTTTGTGTATTTGTAGATCCACTGTGATCTGTAAATTATAATGTACATGTGTCAATGATCAACTGAGGTATAATATTGTTAAAATTGCTCTTTTTTAAAAAAAAATTCAGGTTGTTCATGTTATTCACATTTTTAAGGAAATTTGTAGTTGTAAACATTTTCATAACGTAATTTTACTTTTTTCACTGTTATTTTACTGGTCCAGCCCACTTCAGATCATATTGGGCTGAATGTGGCCCCCACACTAACATGAATTTGTCACTAATCTAAACTAGTCAATACAAATGACTGAGTTAAATACATGTTCTGTCATATGTCTGTGATTAAGTGATGTAGGGAATTAATAAACCACTTTAAGTGTCTTTCCCTTTACACTCACAGCTAATTTCTAAACCCTGTGGTCCAGCCTTAAGGGGCAACATTACCACAAGGCAACTGCACTGTAAAGAGAAGTGAAATTACCATGGGCTGCACGGGCTGTCAAAAAGATGTGTCCCAAAGAGGAGGTCGTGTTAGCAAAATTAAATATTCTGTACACAAAATTATAGTGTTGTGTGGTACAGTGCACTTGGTCCCTTTGTCTCTTGTGATGTGTAATTGCTTCAAACCAATTGGAAACAGTTCAGTCAGTTGTGTAGAGAAGCAAGGGGAAAAAGAGATGAAAGCATAATGTTGAATCAATTTCATTCATTTATTAATGTGTAGCAAGAGGCCTGCTTGAATGCTGACAAAAGGCATCTTTATTCCAGGTCAGCCAGTCAATCTTTCTCCTTTTTGGCTGAACTACGTCATGACTTTCTGTTTTACTTCAAAAATGTTACCACATTTCTAGTTAAGAAGTTAAAATAAAAAAAGTTACATTTTAGTTCCTTAAATGAGAGTATTTTCTGGTTTCTTTACTCCTCTATGACAGTTAATGGGATATCTTTGGCTTGTGGACTTAAAAAAATATATATTTTAGGTCATCAGCATGGGTATTTAGAAGCACTGAAACATTTTTTTTTAAACCATTGTCGGAGTAATAGCGTATTGATTAATTCAGAGAGTAGTTGCTTATCTGACAGTGAAAGTAGTTGTAGCCCTACTGCCATGTGCACATTACAATTCTAGAGGAGCCAAGTGTTATGGCTGTATAAACAATGCATGGTATCCATTAGTCGTGTAACAGTACATGTATTATTGCGGTTCAGTACAAAACATTAAATTCAGACTCAGTAATTTAATCCTGAATGCTATCATGTGCATCTGTGAATATACAGTATTTACGGCCATTCACATCTACAAAACATACAGTTTGAGGTTCATTCTATGGTGTAGGAGCACATCAGTTTCAGTTGTGCTGAGGCTAGCCCAGTTGTTCATGGTTTTGATTAGTTTTTAATTTTAAAATGCAGGTAAATGAAACTATTTTTTAAGCATAGCACTTTTATGCCTTAATGTGAAAGATGGTTAAGCAAGAATAATAAAAGGCTCACATTCAATTTAGGGCTGTTGAATGCATTTTACAAACACAGAGCTGTTCACAAATTGTAATGAACTGTTGGTACAAGATACCTAGAATTAGAGCATGGACATTCATTATAATAATAAGTTTCCACAAATAGTAACAATCCTGTACCCAATATACACATAATAATTGTATTATGCCATTTTAAGGACAGTGCATACACCATTTATAGTATATGACTTCCATACTCAACTCTTTGTGCTTATTCTAAAAACTTCAGTTTCATTTTAGAAGACCTGAAAAATCTCCTTTTGATATTTTAGCCAATTCTAACATGAAAATATCATTTTAATTCAAAATTTTGAGGTAGAAATGCAAAATAACTCTTGGTCTCCAAGTTATTTAAAAAAAATGTTTATCACTAAAATTAAAAACATCTTGCCGCAGCAGAGTTTCGGAGTAGAAAACTCCATTCCGTAAACACAGATTAGTCCTTTAAACAGCAAACGCTATATTTGACAGGGTGAATTTCCTTACAGCACTGCATTGTTTTTTGACAAATGACCTGTCTGGCTTCCCTACCTCCCAGCTAATACTAATGGCATCTATTCCAACAAAATCATCCACATTTATTTCTCCTGCTTTTAACCTTCAAGCATTTTGTTTGGGCTTCCTGTCTGTTTGGAAGGCTGACAGACTGAGCTGTTGTTGTCAGAGGCTTTGCTCTCAAATACCACTCTTAGGTTTCATTCAATCAGTCATTCTCCCTGTGTCTCAGCATGCTGTGTATCGATGGTGGTTTGGAGCCCCTCTCCCACGGTGAGCTGCTGAAGTTGATGTAGCCTTAGGGCAGAATAAGCAGTCATCCAGCTGTGGATTGATGCGGGAGAAAGACACATGTTCAGATGCACACAAACACACACTAAAGCATTCTGCAGGCTTGCTATTGATCTCATCATCTTATTGCTGATTCCAGTCTAGAGCACTCATGTAAAAATGGCTCTGGAATGCAACAGGGATTCATGGGGTGCAGTCAATAAAAAGTAGCCACATGGATTAAGAAAGTGAACCACTGGTTTCAACTAATGCACGTAATACTCAGTCTTTACTTGCAAAGTGAAGTCTCACCACAGGACAGCAGTAAGCTGTCACTGTGGACTGCATTTAATGTTTAGTTAACTCTCCCCACCAGAGTGTTCTACAGTTAGTTGCCAGCCAGCACAAGCCTTTATGATCAAATCTACTAATCTATGAAGGCCTGCTGAAAATGTTGTTAGGAGTATGTGAACGTTGAATATGTCAAAAGAAAGAACAGAACTTCGACTTTTAAAGACAAACTAAACGCAAAAAACTGAGGAAAAATTGCATTTTTTTCCCCAAAGACATTGATTTTCAAGACAAAACTGATTTGCTATTTGGGTGCTTCTATGAAACGGGGTTCATTTTGGTATCTGGCACTTTGCCAGTTGCTTAAGACCCAATAATAAAAGAGAAATTTCAGCATGTTTCCCCCAAGTATGTACCTAATGATGACCTCATATTTAAAAAAAAAAACAAACAAAAAAACACTCTTGCTCTGAGCCATCCCAAAATTAATGAATTTTTACTAAAATATTGGGGCCAAAAATAGGAGCAAAACTGGGACAGAAAAAAACTACCTAGGTGTCAGTGCATTTGATCTGGAAAACATGGCTGTAAATTGTCTTATATAGTGCTATAAATAAAGACACTGTGTTAAATTTGAGGATCCTAGTGGTTTTTCTAATCCAGACATGCAGGTTTTTCAT
>JAPQRP010000012.1:6059648-6075763 GCA_037367295.1 Apogon hyalosoma | reverse complement strand
GCTGATTCTTACTGGTTGTTTCAGTAATAAATAATTGTATAATTAACAACCTTATCGCTGTCATCATTTCCTCACTGCAAATGGTTTCCACGACATTAACATGGTAAACTAGGGCTGAACAAGTAAAAAAGTAATTTTGATTATGGACAGTGTTTTATTTATTATTTAATTTATTTGCTTGATTATCAGGGAAAATGCCAGATTAGTAATTTTATTTTAATTTCATTTTATTAAAAACAGTGACTTTCATCTCCCTATTTAGTGCAACTGAATCTGTACGTGTTAGCCTTATACTTGAAATGAGTTAATGTATAAAGGTACAGTGACACTGTATGTGCCATTGTGATTAAGTTAATTGTGTGTATCTACAGCAGACCCCATAGTGTCATATACAGTATATAATCAGAAGTTTTGGAATTATGTTTATTTACTGGCTGATTTGCATGAGCAGTTCTGTACGATAAAGCTTTGAAACATAGAAGCAAGGAAAACATGAATAATAATGAAATGTTGCTGTTTCCAGGTCTTGGCATCAAGAGGAAATTCAGAACTGTTTATAATTGTTGCAGTTTCTTAATTAATATAGTGGTAAATGAGCAGAGTTACACTCGAGTGCACAGTCTCAAACCCTTTGCTAAACTTTGTAGTCCATGTTATTATAGTTAACAAGAACTTTATCTGACACACAGCACACGGCTTTATAATTTCTATCATGTCTACAGAAAATACTTTGGGCTGCAGTTCTCATTCCAGGGAAACTTATCCATGGTGCTTTACAGGTTCAGGGTTTTTGAAATGAAACAGAAAATGGAAAGAAAATTATTTGGCCAGACCACCTCAGTTAAGGAGTGTTTTGTGGTACAGTATAGAGATGGGCTGAAGTCTGGGTCGAGAACAGCTGATGGGAGATATTTGGATTGTCAAATAGAAATGCTGACTTGGAGGGATGGAGATATGTAGCTTAAAGGATAAAAATGGCTCCGATTTAGATTTTTTTACATTTAGTTGATATTCATTCCCACACTTGAGCATTCAGATTGATGTTCAGTGATGCAGATTTATTTAGGTATTTATTTCTTTGACTTGGTGTTAAATTCAAGAACCAGCTTCTTTTAAATAAACTGCAAGTACATTTCAGGCATTTATAATGTGCTTTCAGCATCAGATTATTATTATTATTATTTTTATTATTATTATTTATTTTTATTTTTATTTTTTTATGTTAAGGACAGGACCGTATTGGCTAATCAATCTGCTATTTTTTTCCTGTTCCAAAGTATATTAATACATTGGCCTTTTAAAAACTCACTACCATTGCAGGGTTTGCTGCTCTTGCTTTGCCCTACTTTGTTAAATTTAGCCTAGGTAATGCTGTAGCAAGTAACCTTTGTAACAAATGGCTGTATTTGTCAGGTGAGGGATTTTTGAATCTCAATTTATTATCTTAAATCCTAATTTTATGTCACAGTAGGAAAGGTAAATGTCTAAATAATTGTAGAAATGTGAGCTTATAGCCATTCTCAACAGAATCCGGCTGCATTCACATGTAGCTCCTCACAGCGCTTCATTATTTCATGCATCAGGGCTTTTTCTGCAAGAGCATCTCCTGTGTCTGAAATATGAAAAATACACATCTACATGTAAATACAGACCTATATTTGCTGGCAGTGGCCTTAATATGAATAAAAGCGATGCAAATCACTTGGTGTTGACTGTGTTTACATACTACCAAGCACTCTGTCCCAGTGGGAGTACTCCACAGTGCTGTAGTGCTGTGTCGGCAACAGGCCTCTGACACAGACATATTTCTGTTAGTGTTGTCCCATAAAAACATATAAATATAGACAAAATTATTGCATAATTTTGCTTGTTTTACAGGTCACCTAAGGGTGACAGAAGCAGATTTATCATTAAAATTGGCTGATGGATATACAAGGGGCAGAAAGGTAAAATATAGCTTACTAAAACAGTGTATTTCCTCTTAGATATTGAGCAGATGAGAACGCACACACATACTCACATGCACATACACATGCATCAACCTGCACTATAAAGCCACCTTTAATGACTATACTGTAATGGATCCTCCTCAAGTTTCCACACATCTACATAAGCTGCAACTGGGCTGAGGAAAATAGGGGCAAGAGTCAGAAAGGGAGAGTGAAAGCTGCAGACAGGAGATAGAGATAAGAACTTGTAAGTACTCCTCTTTCTATTATCTACTAAACCCGGCATTGTTCTCACTATTGCTTGTGCTCGATTGGGGCAGGGTGGTGTTACGTTGCACCCTGCAGTGTGTGTGTTGGTGGGGTTTTAGAGTATCACTTAAATTACGCTCTACCCACAGCAGGCAGGTGATGAAAATAGCATTGTGTTTCCTCCAGGCCAAGAGATGTTTCATGAACTTTGAATGCTGTGTGTGATGTTTATTTTAGGAGAAAAGTTTCAGTAATCAGCTTAATTTTGTGCTCCTTCTACTGACACAACCGTACCTAATTCAAACATTTACTGAGGGTAACATGAATTACTTGTTCTCTGCTCCACTCGATGCTGTATACTGTAGGTTCTTGTCTTTCATCCAGAGACTCCTTGTAGGGATCAACTCATGGCATTATTTATGCAGGCAGGGTAATTGGAACTCTGGATTCATCCCTGATATCTTGCACTTGGGGATCTCTGGCCAAAGACTCAGTTTACCAGGCTGACATCATCTTTAGCACCCCCATATTCCATACTCCATTGACCCCAGACCCTTTTCATTTTGCGAGGAAAGATTTACATTAATGCCTGAGATGTTTAATGGGCCAAATACCGACCAAAATTATGCTTAAACATTAAAATGAAGCATATAATGGGGCTGCGTAATGTGTAAAGTAAAATCTATAATACATTACTATTGCACCATTTGTGTACTCTGACATAACTGTGTAGGCACTGATGGGATGCTGGCTTAAGATGTTTTTCCCTTTCGAGACTTCTTAAAACGGCATCTCTGACATGAGCCAGGTGTGTGACTTATCACTTATGCAGTGTGCCTGTGAGTCATGGCCGGAGATGACAAGCTTTCTTGTTCCTCTAAAAGTGAGCACGGATGGAAAAGAAGCTAAATACAGCTCAGATCTCCAAGACTACATGCTCACAGATCACAAAAACAATAGCTTTGTGGAGGGGAAAAAAGCTGAAAACCTCCTGAATTATTCATGAATTTTCATGGGAATGTTTCATCAAGTTTTACTTTCCCACTTTCACATCAAGTGGAGTGTGACAAATGATTCAGACCTACAAAACACAATTCCACAAGGAGAAGAGACAATGATGGCAAGAACTGCTTTAAAAACAAGCCCTGACAAGAATGGCAGAAGTGTGAAGAAATTTGACCTATCTTTGTCTTTGGTTGATTAATTGTAAAGATGTCCTGATGTTGCATTTGTTGCTGGCTTCCCTGGCACTCTTTCTGAATATAATGTTATATTGTTATGAACAGAAGGAGCTAAAGACTATCTACAACAGTCTGTAATGCATACAGCTGCATTATTTTAGTACAAATGTGTGCAGTGCACAAGTATTTACTGGCCTCGTTGTGAATCTATGAATCAAGAAAATTCTATGTTTAATTGGCAAAGTGGTGCGATGCCTGGACCACAGATTACTTAGGCAAAACAAATGCATCTGAATCCATGCATGCAATCAGACATACACCCTACTATGTGCAATGTTTAATTGACTTGATACAGTTCATTGTGTGTGGCTTACGGAGTTACCTCTGCTCCACTCCTCTTCAGTCAGTAGCTGAGCCAAGCTAGACGCCATTTATAGACTCACTGGCTCCAAACATTCAGGACTGGACAATGGGGTCACTGACAGTGTTAAAACATGGGACAGTGATGCCAGCACTATTACTCTTTGAAAGCCAGACAATACTCAATAAATAATCATTTCTGGAGAGTGGCAGTGCACTAACACACACGCACGCACACACACACACACACACACACACACAACCTAAACACTTTAAATCTGTTCTTGCTCTAAGCACGACAGTAGCATAAATCAATAGCCTAAAGCTGCCTGTTAAAGACCTTGGTGGGGATCCAGCTTGGCTGTGTCAAAGCTTGCTTTTCAACTTTGGAAATTCAAGATATAATTTTACTAATGGCCTGTGTTTTTGTGAAGTGCCTTTCATCAAAGGAGCATATACTGTATGTCCCAAAGGCAATTTGGTGTAAAGGGAGTATTTGTAATATTTATGAAAATTGGATTCTACAACTGTCGGCTAAAGAAAACCCAATGGTCAGAGTGCACTCAGATATCCTCAGTACACCCCAATGGTACTTGTCCAAAGGAGTGGGGCAGATGAAGGCATGGGAGGGAGAAGATGGAGGAGAAGGAGATGGTTAAGGCCCCTCAATAATTCATCCCCATTAGCCAATATAAAAGTTCTTCATTCCACTTGAAATAATACATGAAATGTCTGCCACAGACACACCCGTGTCAATTTTTAATGGTCGCCTCTTTTTCAGTGACTGAGCTAAATCAATCATTGCCCCAAAGTCAAAAATTAGAATACTTCTTTTTTTTATTGCTGTCCCCTGTTTCATCCACTTAAAATTATTCACAGATTCCAAGTGTGGCGAGGATGGTTTTCAAGGTCTACTTTGAAGGGGTGTGCAGGGACAAGTTCTTCAGTGGCATGGAATTCATAGCGAAAAGGATGACATTTCTTTTTCCTTTTTTATTTCTCCTGTTGAAATATGCATCATGTTGCCAGAGATCCCTGAGTGCATTTTTCTGTCCAAGACTTAAAAGTGCCATGCACTTCTTTTTGCTAGATCAAATTTTTCCCCTCCAGTAGTGTATTAAAACATGCACAGCAGCATTAGTTTCACTCAAGCATCTAAGCAGTTTGGCTGCAGACATGACTCTAAGTAGGTTTGATGTGATTATACTGCTCAAAAGTCTATATCCTGCAGAGATGGTAATACAGTACAGGTTATTTATATTAGCTTTTATTATAATTTTGTCTTAATACATTTTGTGCATTGTTTTGCTTTGCTTTATGGCTATGCATGTGTCTATGGCCTGAATAAATGGTTGCTGTAGTGTCAGTCTGTCCTCGTTGCTGGTTAGCCCTGCAGTTCTCAGGCCTTGAATATTTTACAGTCTCGGGGTCTGTCAGTGGGCCACTTCACACCAGCCCTGACAGGTGTTGTCTGTGTCACCTCACCTCTCTCCAGACGACCGCACAAAGAACACAGGTGCACACAAATCACATGCTGGCTCAAACACACACAGCATAAAGTTATGTACTTCTGGTATGGCAGTGGCTGTTTTGTTTTCTTGTTTTTTTTTCTACTCCTGGTATAATAGGCTTTCACTACCAAAACTGAGGCACCAGTATATATTCCACATAGCAGGATGAGCAACTATTTATTTCCCATACTGACAATGACACAAAGAAAAAGACTCAATGGGAAAATCAATGCCGAGTCATAATGGCCTTTTTCTTATCAGCTGACATCTGTTTTTAGTGTAAGTGGTTCATAATAAAACTGTGAGTGTGTTTGGCCAGCAAGGCATTTTTATCAAATGTATCTCTAAACACATTTTTCTACAACATAGAAATGCATTTTAAAAACTAAGATACACAGTACATCAGCGGGGTCATCTACTGTATACCTGAGCCCGTTGTAATGTTGTCAGATAATGGAACGCAAACGTATCTGAAATTTTTTACCGACTGATATCAATGCAAGCTCTAACCTAGTGAAGTTTAAAGAGCAAAGCTTAGTGTGGATTCTTCTCTTCCATCTCTGTCTTGGCACGTTTTACTTGGAGTCTCCATTTCCGCTGCTATGGCCTAATTTCTATAACCCTATCTGCTCTGCTGGTGATATGAGAAATGGAAAAGTGGGAATTGACCATTACAAAGAGCTGCAATAATTAAAAGAACCTCCTTCGGGTTGTGTAAAGTGGAGACTTCATAACAGCACATGGGTGTCATTTTCAGGCACCGAGAGTTGAGGGCAAACTAGCTGTGAATGAGCCGTGTCTTACATATTTTGGGGTCTCCAGCCGCTACTACTTAAGCCTTCACACCTCAGGCCAACCTGATTAGGCCACCTCTGCCTTGTTTTCATCCACTTCCTCTTTATTAGCTAATAGGCTTAGCTCTCTCATGGGGCTACAGACACATCGGATCAGCACACCAACCTGTGCTCTGTCTATCTCTGCCTCATTTCCTATCCTTGCTCCCTCTCTCTTTCCATCTCTGCCTCATTAACTGTTTCATATGTAATCTCACTTACTTTTTTTGGCATAACTGCTTAACTGAAAATGGCAGCGATACATGCAGGAACTGACAGGAAGGAAATCTTTAGAAGCTCTTTGTTGTATATGATCTACAAACGCAAGCATGCAATATCTGTATGCACATGCACAGACAGATCATATTCACTCAACTTAAAGTATGAATTATTCACATTGTTTTTCTCCATTTAGGGACCCATCTTCTTCATCCTCTGCTGTATTTGCCTGTTTTCCTTTGGGTCAGTAAATACACACAAACACATGTGCACACTCAGAATGAAGGGCAAGTTTTATGACTGCTTTGCTGATTGTGGGTGTGGAGTCATAAAAACAGACAGCATCATCTCTGACTTATCACTGGCAATATAAACATAATAACTCCACTGGGATAGTGCATTACACTGTAATTGACCCTTCCTCATCTTGAAAATTGAGCCCATCATTTCCAGCTCATGTATGGCAAGTCTTTAGTCTGAATGACGAATGAAATTAATACGAGTCCTAGCTTGGCTCTCCATCCAGTTAATTGTAATTTAAAGATGGGGCAAAATATGATTGATTATTATAAGGCTTCTTGTTCTGCTTTCCGTTGCCTGATAGAAGTTTAATTCTTGTTAATGGTATTTTCAACCAGTAATTTTGCAAACTTACTATTATTGGTATTTTTGTTTTATTTGCTGAGAGGAAAAATATATCCTCATATTTTTCTATTGTTAAATTAATTCTATACAGTTTAATACTAGTCTCAATAAGATTGCTTGGTGGTTTCCATGTACAGCAGCAGCACATACAGGAGAAAGAGAAAGCGAGAGGCAAACATTTCTCTCCAAAGCTAAATGGAGTATACTTGTCTAAAAACCATGCAGGCAGTCATACTGACTTACTAATTTTCACTTATTTGCCACACTGAGCACACCCCACATTGGGTAAGACGAAGTGTAATATGTTAAGTGGTATAACACATGCCGGCATAAAGTTTCTTAGTATTAATCTATTTCGAGTCTTACTTTCAGTGGAACCATGCAGATTTTAATTACTTCCCATTTCCTCTGTTCTTTGTCCTTAGAGATGCAGGTCCCTTTGTGCCAGAGGCAGAAAAAATTACAGAGAATATCACTAACTGTACATTAAGGTCATATTTGCAGTGGCATGTAGCCCTGTGGCCATCAATAAGCTATGGCATATTCAAGCTTTTTGGGGATATAATGTATGGTATAATGGTGTGCTTCTCACATTCAGGCACCCCCAAGGTCCTTGAGGGGACCACAGGAGACTTATTAGCATAATGAGGACATGTATATTAATGATTTTTTGATAATGGGCTTCACTGTCACAAGGACTAGCTCACCAGCTCCAGCTTACTATGTATTGCAAAAATGCCGATCTGATATTTTTCCTCTATGCAATTACGTTTAACAAATATTTACATGTCCCTGTAATACAGCATAATGGACAAAAATGTCCTACTCTTAGTGGGCTTAGATTGTATTACTCACACAGTGGATTGATTGGTAGATATTGGCAAAATTTGTTGCATATTTGCTGAAGAAATGCACTGAAAGGTTTATGACACTATTACAAAACAGTGGTTTGACATGTATGAACTTTTTTTTATCCATAATAAATTAACATGAAAATATTTTCAGTTGGGGCAGAATGTATGTGGATTAAGACAATAGTCCAAAACTGAAATTATGTTCTGCAGCATATAGTCATTTTCCATTTGATGACATTTTCTCCCACTCCTAATAAACCGTGACTTCTGTGATGAATATTGTTTGATGGAAACAGTCCTCATGTTATTCCTGGTGGGATGGATGATACTCTGAGATTCTGTTAGCTCATGTAACCAATGGCGTGCCATGCACAGTTATGGTTGCAAAGACAGATTCCTGTTGATTCATTGATGAGATTAGCCAAGGATTGTGGTGCTCATGAAGAGCGTGACATGGCCTGCTGTGCATGTGCAAAACTGATACTGCACTGCAGAGGGCTAGAGGATAGACAAAAAGAAAAGGGTTTTATACCCAGGTTTGTGAAATGCATTAAGTTAGACATGTTTTTTTGTAGATATTTGGCATGTCTACATCTGACTAATGGTTCAAATCGGCAACATATGTCCACAAAATTACCCGTCACCTTTTTTGGCCTCATGTTTGGTAACATTTGAGTCTCAGCAGCTCCAGAAGATCCTTTCTAAGCCTGATCCTTTTACTTGCTCTGGGCCATGCAGCTGGGACTTGGGTTTTGAGAGAGCCCCCCTCAGCTAAAAGAACTAACATGCAAGCACAGAACACATGAATCCAAGTGATATGAGCCAATAGTGTGGTACTTGTACAAGATACTATCAGGGAGAAATGCTGATGCCTTTGCAAAATACTCCCACACCCAGTCCTCAGCCAAGTACAGTGTTTCTACACTTCCTCCCCAAGGAGTTAACTGTGTATGGTTTCCTATGCACTCACACCTGCATGTGGGCCAGTGTTGGGATCAAAGGGATACTGCTGATAGTATGTGGAAATTTGAGTTTGGATTGCAGCCATTTACGTGTACTGTTTTCTTATTGGATCCTCTTGGTAGACCGTTGGCATAATTATGTACTACATCTGAAGGGCTGCAGCTGGCTGGACAAATAAAATAAGCTTTGTATTGTCAAGGTGTGGTGCAAAAAGTTTAATCAAATGTCATGTTATAGCGGTATTCAGAGCTACATTTAATAAGGCTACCAAACAAAAATGGTGGAGGATTTTTTTGCAGTTCTTTCTTAATTAACAGATAAGTCACAATGAAGCTAGTGTGTTGCCAACTAGCATAGTGAAACGCAGGAGGGAACATGGATGAAGAGATTTCAGTGTTCAGCCATAGAGCGAAAGATGGATATACAGACAGACGAGAGGAGTAAAAGAGCTCACTGGGAGAAAGTGTCAAGAGAGCTCTGGTCTTCTCTCCCTCGAAGAGACGTTGATCATAGAGTGCGTGGCTGTTGTGGGATCAAAGGCTTTGTCAGTCAAAGCCCCTTGACTCTGTCTCCACAGAGCCGATACAGGTACTGTGGGAAGCGTGGACTTAGAATAATTCATGACCAGGGAGGATAACCCTCAAATACCCACTCCGCTCGGAATGAGACGGTGCATTAGGGGTCACAGGTCTCCAAGCATGCATTGAAGAACAGCTCCAGAGTTCTGCCGCAGTTATATTGTCTGTTGAACACATGTACAGCACAGTAGATTGTTTGGCACAAACATAGCCCTGCTGTGATGTGTTTGTGTGTGGCATACAGGGCATGTTTTTTCATGTGTATGCGTGGGCACGTGGTTGGATGTTTGGCATGAAATGTGTTGTTCTGTCCTTTGTGCATGCGTGTATTTTTGCTTCTCAACCCAAGGCTGAACTAATGCTTTAGTCAACCAGATAGTTCAATCACATTCTTCTCACAGTCCCATGCTTAAAACACAACATACGGTTTGTGTTTGCTGGAGGCTCATTTTCTATACCTGAACCCTGGAATGTCTGGGCATATTCACAAGAAACAAATGCACTATCTTTGTACTTTCAACAATGAACTGTACTGATTCTTGGTCTATTAAGAGGAGGGTTTTTTTGTGGACACATTTTAATGATAAGCTGGTGTGAGCATTTATGATTTCAAAATGTATCTGTGTTGATTACAGCATGTAATTTGATAATGCTTACATTTTGAAGAATATTCTGGTATTTAATGAACCCTGAGGAAACATTATTAAATATTTAGTATGGACATAACAAATGATGAACCAACCAACAAATAAACCTTATAAAGAAGCATGGACCCATCAACAAAGCCCTATGATAACAGAAACTTCATACCCATTTAGATACAGATGTCTGAATGTCTCAACCGCAGATGCACTCACAGTGAACTCGTGTCTGCACTTGTCAAAGTCTGACACAGACCAGCAGGCAAGACAATAACACAGTAAATTACTCCAAAGCATCGTACAGGTTGTCAGCATTGTTCTTTACTAAAGCCCTGCTTTTGTACAAACATTTAAGTGTGTTTCGGAAGGCTGTTCAAGATTTACTCACCAGTCAGAAAACATACCTGTGTGTGAAATCCATCCATATTGAGTAAAAAAAGTCCAAAGCTTTTTTTTTTACTTTATCTTGGTTTCATTTTATTACTCAGCCATAACCGGCTTAGAATTCTACGTTAAAGTGCTCCTGAGATGAACCATGTAGAAACAGAATTATGACCAGAATATATCAGTGGTGGAGAGCTTTTAGGTGATGTTACCCTGTAAAGTCAACATGTCCATGGTGGTCAGAGGTCAAGGGTTGACCGTTGTTTCCTCATGATGTTGTCGTGCTCATCTATTTATCTATTTCAGTGAATTTAACTTTATGAAAAATGCAGTTTGATGTTGCACATGTAGATTCTAGTTTGACGTAATTAGATTAATCATGGCTTTGCTTTTATTTCTCTGCAGACTTTTCTTCAAAAGTTCAAAATGCAGCTTGTTCTACTTGTGAATATGTTTCTCCAGTCAGATATGGCATAATTTTAGCAGAGAGTTTTGAATCATGTTTTGGTTTCAGTTCCTTAGCCAGAAATAAATCAATTTTAAAGTTGGATATCTCTCTATAACACTGAAAAAAAATAATGGGATTTATTTATTTATTCATTTTTTGCCATATTGTGTAGGTCTAGTTCAAAGCTGGTTAAAGCTATTTGAAAGGCAACATGAGCAAATCTTGTGTTTGATGATTGCATACATTGCATAAATACAAAGCTGATTCTTTATATCTGTAATTTTTTTTTTGTAGAAATTTGTTTTCTGACTCATTCCAGCTACCTAGAAAACATGCTAGTCATGTTTTGGAGGGCATCTTGTGTCACCTCCTTTCTCTTTTTGTCTTTGTTTTGGCATTGAGCTTGTGGCAATATGTCTGCACCTGCTGCTGCCAACTATTAGGTGGAAAATTGTCTTTGTTTGTTTTTTGTGATGCAGGAACATATTTATATTCCTCATCACGGCATCCAAGTGACCTCTGTCTCTGCCAAATTGCTTTGGATGGCATCAGTATCTTGGCATGACATGACTACACAAAAAAGTGTTTTCTTCTTAAGACTTGTAAAGTTTTAGCTTTACACTCCTACCAACAAAGTTACAAATAGGAAGGGGGGGTAAAGCTGTAACAAAGTTGTAAGGGTAAACGTGGACTTCAGTCGTGGACTTTTCCTGTTCTTGCTTAAAATAATAGAGCAGCTGTTTCATCATCCCTTCAAACCACGTCTTACATTCTGTTCATTACTACATCTACCCACCTCCTTATCCCCAAAGGTGGAAGTTAATGCATGCAACTCTGATATCCTCCTGCATGAAAATGTCAAAATCCAGGTGTTATTTCTTTTCTGTGTAAATGACAGATGGTGGATGAGTTATGATTTGAGATACTCATTTTAAGTAGTGATTCTTCTTTGATTTAATTAATATGATGAACATTCTAATTCCATCATACTCCTTATTTTATTTATCTTTTCTTTTAATTACCGGTGTGTATTTTTTTTTTTTTTACTTTTCCACTGTGACCATACTATTCTTAGTTTAGCTCTGGTTTATAAATGGTTTTGTGATGATAGTTTTGGTTGTGTTTACCATATTAAATGCATTCCTGTAAAACTAACAGAATTGCAACCATAAATGCTCATCCATAGATGTGTACTTTAAGCACATCAGTAGTGTTTGTGTTTTTGGTTCATAAATTTATCACAGATTTAGTACATTTTTGTGAACAGAAGAAGTGAACTTCGAAAATAGTTGAATTTTCCACTAAAACTGCAAATGGCTTCATATGAGAATGTTGGTGATGATGAATAAAAAACATATATTTGTTTGGGTGTTGTGCTGTAAAAAGAAAGTAATAATGACCTTGCGAACTCTTAGTGTCCCTCTTGGTATTGTCAGCTTCTGTTGAAGGATTACAGGATTATGCAGTGATTTGTATCGCAGCACTGGGACACCTACTGCCTCTCTGTATGTACTTTGATCTTAGTTTTGACAGGAGTCCCATGTCAACCCATTAGAATATCTCTCTCTCTCTGCTGTTGTTTTAAGAAATAAATGAGGGGGCAGGGGGAAAACTGAGAAAGTGGGTCAGTGTGAATATGCAAGGTAGAGGGTTGGAGGAGGGAGACGAAGCTAGAGGGAAGAAGGGGAAAAGAGGGGGCATTAAAATCGGAGGCAATAATTAAGTGGAATATGGAGTGTGCCCTCTAGGGTACATCCGAATCAGCATTTTTCATTGTGATGGAATGTGAGACGGCGTTGAGTCCCGTTATTAATGAGTTTATTTATGTGTGGGTGGAAGGCATTCACCCTCACTCTGCGACACGCTTGGCCGGACTCTCTCTCTCTCTCACACTTGCAAATTGCTGGCAGGGGGCAAACAAAGGTGACCCAGGGTCACATCTCTTCATTGTACTACAAGCTGTGGAGACCAACCATGTAATGATGAGCTTATTTACAGAATGTCCCCTCAATATGTGCAATCATATGGATTTGTAAGGGTTCATTAAACAGTCTTTTTTTTTTTTAATATTCCATTTTGGGAGATTTAAGCTACTGATGGCAAGTTTTTCTAAGTCAGTCCATGTAAATTATTGTTCAAAACATTATACTGACTACAGACCATGACCAGCTTCTCAAACACAGGACAAATGTAACACATGCTAGTAGACTTAAATATATTTAATGTTAAATATTTATGTTTCTTTAGAGTAAAGCAGTGTAATATGGACAAAAAGATGCATCACTTTATTTTTGCTAAATTGCAAGGAGATTGAAATACAGATATATAACATATATGTCTGTAATAGAAAAACGCAATCTCCTGCAAGTTAAAATGTGGTGACTTTAACTCTTTAAAACCTGACATGTCATCGCACATATGCAGTTTAGATGGTGGTAACTCTTTCACTGTTTGTGCATTTGTAACAATTCTAACGGTTTCTGAAACCTGAGACATTGTGCTTTATAGGCTTTGTTAGGTCATTACGGTAATTTCAATCATACTCAGAAGCTGGAGAAGAAGCCATTTTAGCAGAATTAAAGCATGCAGTAAATTGTAAATGAGTGCTAGACTTTGAAAGTTCTAGGTGCTCTGGAAAAATGGGCAAAAGGACTCACTCACAGCATATTCATTCATCTTCTGAACCCGCTTTATCCTCACTAGGGTACCAGGGGGTGCTGGAGCCTATCCCATCACAGCATATTTTCTAACCTTTTTATAGTCAAAATAAGAATAAAAAGTCCAGAAAGACCATTTTAAGCTTGGGGTTTAAAGTATTATAATGAAGATATTTCCCATAAATGAGCCATTATGCAGTACTTTCTTATAAATAATTGCCCATTTAAAAATAATGTCTTTTTAGAGGCAAATACAATACACAAATCGGTAGCTTAAAAATGTGTTCTGTACTTGATGTTTGTGTGCCAGTGCTATAGTTAGGTCTGACATCTTCCACTATTTTTCTAGTATAAGGGTGACATTTATCTGGGTTGTTTGGCCAGTTCTTGGGCACCACTGTGTGCAAGACACTGAACTGGTGCATTTGCAGAATACTAGTGTTTGATGGAAGGTTGTTTTGGTGGATGGAACATGTACGAATGCACTGTTTTAACTTGGCTCTTGCACATACAAAGACTTGTCTTGATTAATGTCCAAACTTGCTGTTTTCAATGTGCAGTTTCAGCTTAGAGGTTGCTGTTCTTTCACATAGTGTGGGGGGGCTTTCAAAGTGATAATACACATATAATACAAGGAAGAAGATGATGGTGCTGCCACTGTGCATTGGAAATGCAATTTTTTACCCTTATTCCTGTACATACAGCAAGCCAAAGTTGTCATTTACTGTCCACTCCTCTTGAGGGGTGTTTGAATGGTGCGTTCTTAAAATTTTCCTATGCTTTGGAACCTGTTTTTTGTTTGATATAATTTACATATTTTATCACAACTTCAATATTTTCTTCCTTCATCGATGTTAAGAAAGCTCCTTAAAATACTATATGTTTTTTAAAATTGTGATGTCTCTGAGGGTTTTTTGTGGTGTTCTGTGAATATATCAAATATATTTTTGCAGTGAAAGCTACAGAAAAGCTCATGTAACAAAGATTGCAGTTCAAGATTCACAAGACTCGCAATTTTTTTTCTCACCTTCTATCGTCAACTTCACATGCCTGGGGTGGCTGAAGGTTATTAAATGCTAGACCAGTCCTGATCCTGTGTGATAGCCTTCCTCACCCCTTTTCCTTTCTTCTTTTTGCCACCTTTGTCTCTAGTGTCACATAGATATACTTTCTCTTGTCATTCACCTCACATAGTGGTCATAAATGAAACATGGTGGGTGTGAGTAACAGGATCTTGAGAGGGAATAGATGGTGTTGTGGTTGGCCTCAGTGGTTTTCTCTTGGTGTCATGAACACATGTGCCCCCCACCACACACACACTAACACCAGTCCTCATGTATGATGATGTGTGAAATGGTTTACCACATTTGAGCATGAGGTGGCTGATAATACTTAGAAAATGGGACTTTGTCTAGTCTGTGGCTCACCACCTGCCCCTAGATGATGATAATGATCATGGACCTTATCGCTATTGACACAACCATCAAACATGACCAAACAAATGATAGAGTTTTTATCTACAGAATTCACCTCTGCAGAAAAGTGTCTTTAATTGTAATCAGCTTCTATCTGAACAATGATGAAATATTGAAATAGCTGGTAACAGATATGCTGTATTAAATGCTTGCAGTGAAATGTAATTTACAACATCTGTTCAAAAGAGGCTTAAAAAAAATACCGTGACAAAACTGAATAAAGATAATAGACGTACAAGACAGGTACAAAATAAATACTTTAATCCATGACTTGCTCGGGCACTCGGTTGTTAGATCATGTTTTAGTGGCTTGAGCTTTTTTGGATCCAAAGTAGCTTAAGCAGCCCACAAGGGTTTTAGACCCACAGCCAGCTCCATTTGTTGATCTGTCTTTTCTCTACCATAACAGCCCTTAAATAAATCCTACCTTCATGACATTTATGTCTTGTTTTCATTGACATGAAGCTTAAGAGGTTTTGATTCAGCTCAATTTTTAGCCATGCTTTATGCTCTTAAAAATGAAATCAAGCTGATACAAAACCTTTCAATAAAATCTAAATATAAAAACTGCACAACATTATATTATCACAGCCTTCAATACATTTAATTTAGTGTAAAGTGTTATATCTAACTAAGTGTTAAAATAATAAAAGGACAAGACATACGTCTGTTTTATCTTTCATATCGACCGCTTCAAATTACTGCTGCACATTGTATATGCTGTAAAATGTTGTTCCAAATAGGATGACAGGCATTAAAGAGAAGAGAGTAAAAGGAAGCTGGCTTCTTAAAGAGTGTAGTGTATCACTTAAAGAGCTTTTATCTGTTCAAGTTAAGAGCAAGAATGTCATCATGAAATATTTCTCCATATTTGCTGTAGACATATTGCTAGAGCTAATGGCTTTGTTCTAAAATGATACTTTCTTTCCACTTAAGCAAAGTTCAGCAACTATGTCAGCAACTTAGCAGTGTTTGAACACTATGTACAGCAAAGCACCTATCTAAATACTAGGGAAAGAGGGAATCTTTGTCACTTTAATCATGATTTAAATCCTACAATCCTGTTGCCATTTCAACTTCTGGATCACAGAGGCGTTGGCATAATTGCAAAAGCTCATACTGGCATAAGGGCCTCATCAAACGGTAACGGATCAAAAAATTTGCTGTT
>JAPQRP010000012.1:6011067-6048152 GCA_037367295.1 Apogon hyalosoma | reverse complement strand
GTGTGTGTGTGTATATATATATATATATATATATATATATATATATATATAATGAACAGGTATACTGTATTTCTCACATACAGTGTATAAAAATTGTCCTTTACTCCGTACATTAGCTGGTATCTGTCTGACATGAAGAAATTATTTGAGTTTTAGGTTTGATTCATGTACTGATTTGATAAACACTACAAAAACAAACTATGCCCTCCAAAAAATAAAACACATCAGACTGAAGAAGACGAGAGAAACTGTTGTTTTTTCAAGTTTTCATTATATTTTAATCATATAAAATGATTAGACATTTGATTTTCATGGCACACATTTTTCCCAAAAATCCCAGATATAAAATTCAAAGTATACTACAGTATTAATGGTTAATGGTCTCTTTAAAAAGCTTTTATCAGTTATGCTGTTAATTTTAATGTAGCATTGCTGCTTTATTGATAATAATATTATAGCCTATGCTTTTAAATATTAATTTTGTTATAATATATCACAGAAGCTTGTAATTTGATTACCGGTTCAATGAGCCGTAAATGTGTAACAAAGGGGACAATTCAGGTCAGAGGTGTCTTGACTTGGCCTCTTGAGTGCTCCAGACATGGACCAATGTCACATTGTCAGCTGTAGTCAGGGATGTGGAGGTGACATGAAGCAAAGCAGCGTTCTCTGCGCGTTCATGTACACGCCTAATGTGCTCTTTTCCCATCATTATCACCTTACAACTTTAACAGGTCATTGCTATTCCCCAAACACACACACTGGGAAATCTCTTCATATGTGTCATTCACACACACACACCCACGCACACCTTTCTCTGAGTGTTCAGAACTACACAGGTTATTTACAGCTATGGCCTCAGCTCTCCTCCACACGCAATTAAAAAGCTGTTTGGATGCACTCATGTGTAACTCATCGACCATATATCCTTCCCTTGTTCTGTCGCCTTTTTCTTTGCTTTTTCCTGTTTTGCTTTGTGGAGGGGGCCTTTTTTTTATCACGCTGAAAATGGCAATCTTCCTTTTAGCCAAGGTCGCAGAGGAGATGCTCCCAGATGACTGTTGTCACTTGTCACCCCTTTCTCTTCTCAGCATCAGTTGTGTAATGTGCTGACTGTGCCAACACTGCTGGAGATACAGGGACTCTGTTGCTGTAAGCTGGACTTTTTCTGGTGCCCTGCTGCTCCTACTCATCTGCAGAGTGTTTAGCCAAATCATTGTTAGAGTGCAAGTGATGATTTACAAAGGATGTGTTCCTTAATGGTGCTTCACACAGGCCAAGTGTCTTGTCCTTATGGCTTGGCTTGAACTGAACCCTTTATGTTCCTTCCATGCACTCCACCATACTTCATATAGCTCATTATGGAGAGAAATGGCAGAATGCCAGACCTTAACACTGTCTGGATGGTGATATTCTCAATTCGAAGTTAGTGTGTGTGGTAAATTTTGCGGCCTACAGAGGTCATTATTTCACGTCCAGCCAAGCTAAACCTTGTTGCCCTCCTCCTCCACAAGTTTCATGTTAATCTCTCCTCACCTTTTTCCTGTCCTGCTGTGAATCACAGTTCACCTACGACTCCCCTCTACTTTTCCTCTACTCGTTCTTTTTTTCCTTGCTTCATATACTGACCCACTGGTACACCTGTTTTTTTTTCCCCACTTCATTCTTCTCCCCCCTCCACTGTGTCCCATGAGTTCCCAGAGGTGACAGGCAACGAATGAGGACACTCATTGTTACGCTAGCTAGAGCAAAGCCATGCATTTTTAATCTGCTCTGACACTATCCTCCATCCCTGTCTCCCTTGCCTGTTCTGCCCCCCTCTCGACATCCCGTCCCCACGCCACAGCCTGATTCACACCCAACAGAGAGGCATTTCACCTGGGACCACAAACCTCAGTGTCCTCCCTGCCCCCAGTGTTTGTACGCTGCTGTGTATGTATTTGTGTCAGTCTGTGTCAGAGCAGCAGACACCTGCAGTGTAGTTTTACACAGGGGGTGGAGGTGGGGAGTGGGTGAGATGAGGGCAGTGGGTCTCCATCCACTGACCTTTCGTCATTAGCACAGGGGTGCTCTGCAATGCTTTTATGGACATAGTCAGAAACTGACACCAAAAAGTCTTTAGTCTTTTGAAGGTTACTGTCAATTCAAGAAACTAATAGTGCTAAAGAAGTCCTTTGCTTTGTAGTGGACAACAGCCATGTGTGAATAGATCAATGAATTCATCAATAAGGCACTTGATAGATGTTTATCATTGCTGAATGGGGAAAATGAGATTCTTTTACACAATGTTCAAGGCACTAAGCATGCATAGGGATGATGATTTGAATTTCCTTCTACTGAAGGATTTCTAATAAGAAAAAACATGTGCATTCATAGATATGAAAAACTAGTGGGATGTAAACATAAACACAGCCATGTAATTGTCTAAAGGTCTAGAACCACTGCTCTTCAAAGAGTTTGTCTGGATTTGAGCCATTATCACAAGCTGGGTATGTGTCATTTTCCTCTGTTGAATCAACTCTCTGATTCACGTGATGAAGATAATTGTTACTGCAACATTGTTTTGCATTTAACCACAGGCTTTTTCCAGTCTTTTGTCCTCACTTTTCCAGTCTTTGTGTATTCAGAAGAAAACACATACACTACTTATGTAGTGATTTCATATATCCTTTGTTAAACCAGGTCAAAGTAGTATTGAGATTAAAATCTTTCTCAAGAATGACCTGGCTAAAAGAGCAGCATAAACATTGCTTCAACAGTAAACAAAAATGCTTCAAACAGACAAATACAACTGTCATGTACTACAAATGAGTGAACACAATATCCATTTATTATGTAATGCTAGGTCAAGGACAAAACTCTGCTTATGATGAATAAGTAGGTAGGATTTCGAAAAGAATTTCAGAGAGGTCACATGGAACAAGAGTACTATTTTCTCTATTTTTCTTTTTTCTTTTAAAATTGGCCGAAATCCCCACGTATTTATCACTTCATCTTTGTGGCCAAAATTTTGTTCCAACTCTGGTGATCGGATTTACACATTTTGAAAGTGCAAGCCATATTGGGTTTGGATTTCAGTCATGTATGAACACAGTTAAGAAGGGAGTCCAACATGAGATTTGTAAACACTAACCAATGTGAAAGTCTGCGGACATGGATAGATGCACACAATGGATAGTACTGTGGTCCATGATGCTTCCACAGCTACGTACTCATGTTTACAGGAACAGAGAGATGTAACTATTAGCTTGGAGATGTGCAGCCAGCATTTCACAATCTAATTGTGTGTATATCCACAAACAACCTATTTTTAGTCTAACCCATGTTCTGAGCAGCCAGTCATTTATTTATTACGATAACTTAATGTGTAACCAGACTTCTGATTGCAGTAATATGCCCCTACTTGCACCACATGTATTTCAATTTTTACATGATTCTCACATGTGTGTGCATCCCATAATGGAAGTCATCCTTCACTTGGCCCATATTTCATTTTAATATGGCATTAGTATGCTCTTAGTGGCGCCGTTAGTATTGAACTTTCTGCCTCCTTCAGACAGACTGCAGTTGTGTCATTCCTTCATTCATCCCTTCTTTTCCCCCTCATGCTCTCATGTCTTTTCCTTGCTGTCATGTTGCTCTCTGTGCCCCCCTACGCCCCAATTCCCACCCCTGCTGTTCCTCTCTTGTGGTGCTTGAAGACGATGAATTAGCTCTTGCCTTCAACTGGGATCTGCCTGTAATGAAGCCTTTGTGTTTGTACTCTGAGCCGGCGCCGTTTTAAAATTGAATTGGATGTTCTCTTCCCGCTTGGTTCCTCTTACCTTACTGCTCCCAACACCGCTTGGGCTTTGTTTTCTTCTGCCTACCTTGCTACAATGCTCCACATTGTGCATCTCAATATGTGGCCATGTTTTCTGAATGCATGCAGACGTCCCTAGGCACGCATCCAAGTCTACACACCTGATTGCATAATATGCTACAGATTATTTCACTAATACTCCAGCGGTGTACCAGTAGTATGTTGTGAGAATACTATAGATGTACCGGCTGGTTTCGTGGTGCAGCATCAACAACCTGGAGCTGAACACCCAGAAAACAGTGGAGATAATTATAGACTTTCGGAAAGTATCAGCCTTGCTGCCCCCCCTCACCTTAACCGACACCCCCATCACCACTGTGGACTCCTTCCACTTCCTGGGCACCACCATCACACTCAACCTAAAATGAGAGGCAACCATCAGCTCTGTCATAAAGAAGGCCCAGCAGAAGATGTTCTTCCTGTGGCAGCTGAGGAAATTCAAGCTACCAGTGAAGATGATGGTCCAGTTCTAAACGACCATTGTTGAGTCCGTCCTCCATCACCGTGTGGTCTGCTGGGGCCACTGCCAGAGACAAACGCAGACTGCAGCACATTGTGCGCTGTGCTGAGAAGGTGATGGGCTGCAGCATCCCATCCCTCCAGGACCTGCACACCTCCAGGACTCTGGGGTGTGCAGGTCAGATCACATCTGACCTCTCTCACCCTGGACATGCACTTCTTGAACCACTTCCCTCTGGCAGGAAGCTATGATCCATTCAGACCAGAACCTCATGGCGCAAGAACAGCTTCTTCCCCTCTGCTGTTAAACTCGTGAACTCTTAAAAACACCAAATACACTGCATTTTCGTTGTAGTCACCTACTGATTAAGATGCACTGTTAATTACTTGCACTATCTGCACAGAACCATAACCGGTACCATTATAGTCTCATTCAGACCCATTGAGTTTGTCCACGCTGTATATTATATATTTTGAAACATTATCTTACTTGTTTATTTTATTTTTTACTGCATGGTTACTTACTCCATGTTCTATATATGCACCAAACCACTGAATTAAATTCCTAGTAATGGGAGCCCTGTTTACTTACATGGCAAACACAGTTCTGATTCTGTACATTTTGTCAGACATACACATTTCCCCTGTCATCCAGTAGACGGTGCCGCTAGCTTGTCCATGGCCCAGTTTGCACTAATGCTATTTCCTGGCACCCCAAGATCCCTGTGCAGTTGTACTTGCCCCCTCTCTTTTGTACTTCCCCCTCTTTCCCCCTGCACTTCCACTGTCATCAGTGCTTATCCTCCAAGCTGTGTTATTGCTGCTCCCAATGTGCGACTCAGTGTTTCAAGTCCTCCTGCCCTCTTCTCATTCTTCACACACGGCCTCCCTGCCGTCTGGGAAACCATCAACAAAGATCTGCACTCACCAAATCCTGCCTGGGTAGCAGGGGGCTTTTCTATGTCCCTTTGCCATGCTTAGCCTCTACCCAAGCACTTTAGTCTCACTTGCATCCTCTCTGTCTGCTCCCACCCCCCCCCCACCCCCCATATTTCCTCCTCTGCTCTCCTGGTAATGGTTGAGGATGAAAGGGAGAGCTTGTTTCTGTTCACTGATGACCCAGTTGGCTCCTTGCTTTTCTTCCGCACTATTGTTGCTGGGGCTTAGCAGTGGTTAGCGGGTGCTTAAGAAGGTAAACACAGTAGGAGGCCTGACAGGAACATGACAGAACACAGGACAGCGGGGGTTGATATAGGGAGATCGAAAAAGAAATGGGGTAAATAGAAAGTTGGTTAGGGTTAGTGATAAAAGATATATGATGGAAGGCTTTCATATTCAAAGAGGGAAGAGTGGTACATTCGCTCTGCTGTGAACTGTAGCAGAGGGTCTGCTTAAAACTTGAAAAACATTTTAGATTGCCCATTGCTGTTTCACCTCTAAGCTAAATAATATTTTAACATGCAGCCCTATTGCAACAGCTACAGACTTCTAAAGAACACTACACAGCATGCCTGACCAAACTACAGGGTACAACATTTAACTTATTTTGCTATGTTTAATCTTCAATTTTGTTTTTTTTCCCCCTGATGTACAGCAACCTGACAAAAATCCACTGGCACTGCCTGTGGGCCAACCTGTCACATATCCACCAACTACTTCCCTAAACTCTTTTTGACAATGACACTTTGTGTAAGGATTATAAAAGAAAGACACAAACCTGACATTTTGACTCACTGTTTGACTTGGCAGAAAAATAACCTCAAATAGCAATAGTGTAGAGGGCAGTAGCAGCAGTACCCTTCAGACAGCACTGGAGTTTGGTCCCCTGAAGTGACTGAAAAATAAGTAAACCATTGTAATTGAAATGAATAGAGAAAAATAAACCAATAGACATATATTAGGATAGGTAGACTGCTGTTTACTGTTTTCAGTGTACGGCATCATTATGAAATGGCCCATTACTGGCGCATTGTGGCTACTTTAATGCTGGTGGATGAGCACAGTATGTACTGGCCGTGGTTCAGTCAGGCATATGGCAAAGGTGATTACACCAAGTGGTGTCTCCCTTTAACTTTCACAGGTGGCTCTGTGTTGTAAACAGTAAATATGTCACTGACAGGGTTGTTTTTACAGTTTATAATAGTCATTCATTTCTGAGGAATGGTGTGAACATTATTGTAAACATTTATAGGCCTTGTGTATATGATCCTTTTGAGTTGTAACACTGTTTTAGTTACAGTGCTCAGATTGCTTAAGGGCAGACATGCATCCAAAGCTATCCCTGATATTTTTCTTTACCAATTTATTGAGGAAAACCTACAGATGATGCTGGGATAAAAATGTGTATTATTTCCAGTATCATAATTTGTTACATTTCCCGGTTCTGTTTATTTATATTTTTTTTGTTACAGTTACTCTATATCTTATGGGAATTATAAAGTTTCATATTACATAATGGCAACATGGTTGGAAATACAAATACACAGATACACACCCAGAGTAAAAAGCACATTTATGTAAGTGGACTCAAAACTGTAACACACATACATGCAAAGAGTGGTTAAAAAAAAACAACCAAAAACTTTCAATCTTTAAAGGACCAATGTATATGACTATCAGGCCAATTTTGTGAAAGTTATATTATAAATACGATGGGTTGTGGGTTAACTCTGCTTGCTTTGCAATCAAGTCAAATGTAAAGATTATCAATTTAGTATTGCATACATTTTTTTACTCAAACATAAAAAGTGAAATTATGTAAAAAAAAAACCAAAAAATAAAAAATAAAAAACCCTCACAAAACCAGCTGATTCACTATTTAGTTTTCTGATTGCACAGGCTGATATTGTGATTGCGATTTGATTACATATGCTGTCCTACCTGACAATAATAAAATTATAATAAATGTGTAATACTGTAACTGTGGTAAACCTCTCCTAGAGAAATGACATGGTGACAACAGTGAAAAGGTGATAACGGAACCTAATATGTGCAGTTTAATAGCTATGGTTTAGAAGAAACAGAAAAAAAAACTGTATTGTAAGCAGGAGCCTTTTTTTTTTTTTTTTTTAAGTCTGTCAGGGACGGAGGAATACAGTGTTTTTGGTGTGTGTAGGTGTGCACTTGTAGGTGAAAGGTTCCTCTCTGCATCAATGTTGGCTCCATCTGTTTATAGTGTCAAACATGTAGGCTAGCTTGCAGCTCAAAACTCAAGCCTGTGTTATAAAGCCAAATCAATACTGTAGGTGAGGTATTGATCTTACGTAAACTTCATCATCAGCATCTTATATTCCTAAATAAACACACTTGAGACAGCACCTTCCACTCTGCGACCGATTATGCAAGGTCATGATCAGAGCATTTTGTATTGATTAACTTAACCACTGTCCTCCTGCTTTTCCACTTGGTTTGGGTAGTAAATTCTGAGGCACTGAGTAGTTTCAATTGGCCTCCAAGGCAGCCAGTGTTGTGTTATTATTTTTCCAGTGGTCATAATTTACCCTGTCTGCAATATCCCCGCTGAGGATGTTGGAGGTGGATGCAGTTTGTCTTGCAAGCTCAGTTTGGATACTCAAAGAATTTTTTTATTTTTATTTTTTTTATGAATTTAGGAAAGAGAGTGAGCATTAGTAGTGCTTACATAATCGGATCCTTTATTCTCAAGCACATTCCCAGCCCCCCATCTGGGAGAAAAAAATCAGCTTGTCTTCTCTCCTCTCCCTTCTGCCTAACCTACTTCTGCCCAGAGGCTTGCAAATACGTGCATAGTCTGTCCCCTTTTTCACAGCTCTCCATTTGTGTTTCTGTATCTGCATGCGTATGTGCACACACAAAGCTGTGTGTCACCTCATATCTTTTCAAACCAAAGTCTTGCCAGTTTTTTGTTCTGAGTCACAAAGCGGCACCGCATGCCTGTGCATGTTCCCGCTCCCTCAGATTTAGAGCTGAACTAAAGGACACCTGAATCAATGTTTTCAGAGTGGCGTCAGTTCCATTTTTCATCAGTTATTCTTAGTTACTTCCTCCATTCCTCCTCAAAAGAGGAAAGAGAGCTCGAGTGAGACAGACTTGATACAGATGACTAAATGCAAGAGGAGCTGGGAGAGAGGTCTTTTGTAAGACACCGCTTTCAACCATATTGCCCAGATCAATATGCCACCATAGGAAGTGTGCCGAGTGAATTGAGAGGCCAATAATGAGCTCAGCATCTACAAGGTCTGTGAAATTAAACACATTGCTCACCTGCTGCAGATATCAGTGGGCCTTGACTCGCAGTAATCATATCGGCACCCCAACATCAATGGAAGTTACTAAGCTGGAACAGTGAATTGAATATCCACACCTTGGTCTATTGTTGCTTTCGGTCCCCAAATCTCTGGATTGCATGTGTTTCTTTTGATTACTCTAAAATGTTTGCAACAGTACAACTCTTCATCAGTTTTAGCTGGGATATTAAAATGACAATTCATTTAGAAATGTGTTGTTGTGGTGGTGGTGGTATTCTTGGAAAGACTTTGAGTCCAAGTTTACAAGTTAGGCTGTTTAAAAGCTAATAGCATTAAATAGGTGGGTAATAAATACAGTTTGCCATTAAATAAGGTTTGTTACTAATGTTTTTTTATGATAGCTGTAGATAGTAATCTTGAGTAATAAAATTGATTAAACTCTCTAGCTTCATTAATTTCTTGTTGCTTGGGGAAAAAAAAAGACATTTTTGTATTCTAAGTAAGAAGATGTTTGGAAATGGTATTTTTTAACCAAACCTTCAGTATGTTGATGAATGGCCAAGCCTATTTACGGTTTGTTATTAACTGTTTGTATTACAGGCCATTTCAACTGCTTCTATCCTTCAATCCTCTATCTTGTCCTTTCACTCAAGTAAAATGTCCTCTATTAGGCTCATACACAGTTGGCTTATGGGTAAATGGAAGCTTAGGGAGGCTGGGAGGTTGGCTTCTTAAAATATAGGGCATCCTTCCTAATAAGGTGCAAATATCAGGCCTGTGGCGTGAGCGAAGCAAATTGCTTTTTGACAGTATATTTAAGATGGTAATCGACTGTCATTTACCACAGCCAATTCTCTCTGAATTGCTACGTGTGGCTCTGTGTCCCTCCCTCTTCTGTTCTATCTTTATTTCTTTTCTTTCAATCTCGTGGTGTCCCTCTTTTTTTTCGTCTGATTCTTCCATAATTCATTGGTGGCATGAAGACATGGCAGACTCCTCAGCCTTACATCCACACACTACACACACACACACACACACACACACACACCACCTCTGAGAGCAGAGTAATGCACATGGCAGATGAAATCCAGTATTATATTCATAAATCCAGCACATGCTCTGGGCCTAAGGAGAATCTAAAATGAAGGACATGTGAGCCTCCACATCATTTGAAGAGAAGAACGTGTGTTTATGGACATTTCAACATCTGCTTCTGCTGACTACGAAACATGCAAAAACCTTTAAACAGTGCAGTTAAATACATTAGACAAGAGATAGAATAAACAACATTATACATAACAAAGTATGTTAACTGCTTGTTGCCTTGCATTGTGTTCATCTGTTAAATATCCGTTGCAATTGCTAGCTATTTTGTTAAAAAGTAATTGTTACGCCTAAATGTTGCCTTCATGAACATTATTTGCTGTAGGAAATACTCCAGATAGGTCCTCTAATAACACCTGCCACTGGCCCAATTAATATTCAGGCAAGACAGAATGACTGCCACCGTATCCACCCACTAATGGCCTCTTATTTTTGTTGGTGCAATTCTCATGGAGTCTGGAGTTGTAGTCTTTGAAATGCAAACACAAATTGAAAGTCATGTTGAAACAGGCAAAAACCAGCCTGTTTCACACTGAGATGCACATGAAATACTCTGTCTCATAGTCCTTGGATTGATGACAACTTTGCAAGCTTTAAATGGACAGTTATGATCTACTACTATTATGATCCACTACCTATTCTATTTGTGTGTCTTGTTGCCCTGATTCATCAAGATGTAATATACAAACACCTACTGTCATCATTTAGTGTATCAAATTTAGTTTGTTTTCCTTGATAAGACATTCTAAGAATAACCAATATTTGGGATTTTACAAACTTGACTGACAGATATAGAGGGACCGCTTCTGAATAGTGTGTCCTCTCTACCCTCTATTCAACAATGGCTATAGGACATTTAAGAAATTGACAGCATAGTGTTGTCTTCTAAAAATAGACATAGTACCTCAGTCATCAGCACATTATCAGCTCCTCTCTTCTTTAACTAAAGCTCTAGCAGGTCTTTGTTTTGAACCAAGATGCTTCTCCATCTGATGGCAAGGAGAGAGGGTCTGTGTTGATATGGAAGGCATGAAAGGTAGCAGGCATGTTGTGAGAAGATCCTGTGCTGTGAGTTTTCCTTTCTTGGTCATGTTCTTGTCCCTCTAAATCATACTTTCTTCTTTCTATTGCCTTCCAACCCTTTCTGTGTCTCTTTTCAAATGTCCTGTCTCACTCCATCACTTCCTCCTACCCCCTTTCTCTCCCTCTGCCTCTCTTTTCTCCCAGATAAGGCCAGCAGAGCTGCAGGCTGCTGGGCTGGTTAATTGGAACGGGAGATTCTCGAGGCCTGGCCAGTGAGCCTTGTGCTTCCTACCAAAACATCTCCAGGCACCAAGACAGCCGCACGCATGCTGCTGGGCATGCACACACATGTGCACACACACCACACACTTAATCATCAACATTTCTGCATCCCCAAAGCTAACGTTTTATATTTCACGCCTGCAAAGAACAGGTTTAGTATCTCACTCAAGAAAACTTCTACAGGAAAACTGCACTTACAGATATGTAAACATGCATAATTCGGACAAACTATAGATGCCCAGAGCAGCATTTGATTGCATTCACATATGCATCACCTTTGGCACTGATGGGTGCTTTTCGTCTGGAAATGTTCCATACACAAACACTCGTTTACCCCTCTAGGCATTAAAATTACAGCTATTTTCACCCACTTTATTGCAGTAGTGTACATCAATATTCATCTGGGACTGCTATCACACCCACACAACAGTGATAACATGACAGGGCTTAACCTGGGGCACAAACAAACCTCCAGTTTATACTGCTTCAGTATGCACTTCCACTGGATTCATTTGGATTTATACTTGTAACACTGACCGCACCTGTAGTTTGCAAGTTCTTAGGCCTCAGACAGTTGGAAGTAGGTGCAGCCACAGTGGGATTGTGATGGATGACTGGATGAACTGAAAGAGAGAGTTAACCAGAGGGAGGTGTGAGTAGGGAGAGGTCGCAATGGGAAATGAAAAGCATTATGTGAAGGTTAGTGTCAGATAAGGAGGAAAGAAGGACAAGCATAAGAAAGTGTTTAGAGCTTGAATGAGCAGGCAGCCCAATACTAATATTACAGCACATTTGCAAAAATCTGCTGTTAGTAATTCTGTCTGCCTCATGCCATGGTTGTTACATTAAACTGCAGAATGATGATGCTAGTTAATGGCATGCATATCTAATGGCACGGTTGTGTGGATGAGTGGATGATGATTTGCAAGTAAGTGCATGTGTTGCAGCATTTTACTGTGATTGCATCTCAAGTAGCATGACAGGATAAGTGTCACTGACGTCCTTTCTGTTTTCTCTTCATTTATATGCCTCATGCTTAGTCTCCTTCCCTGCCTTCTGCTCTTGCATGTAACCCACCATTTTGTTTTCTTCTTTGGGGATGTAGTAATGTACATACTGTAATAATGTAGACATTACTACGGATTGTTAGTGCTTTTCCTGTCTTTTAGGTGATTTGTTTCTGGCTCTCAGTGCTGACTTCTACAGAGTCAACAGTGTCTTGTGCTTGAAATTGATCTCTGACTACTCAAACTAATTAAAACACTCTTCCACACTCCTCTTAAAAAAAGCCTCCATTAATGCTTGGGAGAAAATTGATTGACTTGACAGAGGAGAAAACTGGAATGACCCGTTACTGCAGTCGCACTCAGGTTCTAAAGGAAGAAGCAGAATGTGTTTGTGTGTGTGTTGCATGCTCTTAATTATTATTAATTATTTTATCCCTCACTAAACTTCGAACCTTGCAGAGCAAATTCATTTACTTTCCATGATTCAACTCGTCAAGGTATCAGGCAAAAGGAGCAACAAGCAGTTCCACTAAAGTTATTATTAATCTGTGTGTTATAGCGCTAACAGCAAGGCTAAACCCCTTGATCTGTTTCATTAGCATCTCCTCATCAGGGCTAAATGCAGTTAGCACTAACAGCCAGACCTAGTCACTAGTGGCTTACCACTTACGAGGCAGATCAAAGCCAGTAGTCTGATGTGGAATAAAGACCCATTCACCTCAGTCTCAGCTCACACAGTCCATATGACTTGAGCTCTACATCACAAATACAGATTTTTTTTTGTTCAATCTGGCTTGAAGATGCCCTGTCTCCATCTTGTCTTTGAGTTTTAGGTTTCCTCCCTTCCTAAATCCCTGAGTCACACGTATGTCGCATCATCCTACTGGAGCAGCAGTCAGATATTTTGACTTTCTAGTCTGTAAGATGCACTCCAACAACTTTTAAGAGAAAAACTCTTAGACGTGGCAGTTGAGATGCTAAAATTTGACATGAGTGTGGTGGCATAAACAACATTCCTCATTCATCAAGTTAGAAGTTGCCCTTCATACACCCAAATCGCCCCGCACATTATTTCTTTATGATCTAAGCAGTTTTGACAATTATCAAGCTGATGTCAGATCCCACTGGTTTAACTTCATCTTAAATAGCAAATACTTAACATCAACTGCTTTCCCTGCCTCAGCCAATTATTTAGCATTGAAGATCTGGATTCAACTCAATCTTACTTTAGCTTCCAACTATTAACACTGTCTCCTTCTTTGGTTTCTTCATCTATCTTGTCTCTATTTTTCTTCCTTGGTGCTTGACACTCAGAATGTTTTATTTTTGTTTTAATAGTTTTAATTTCTCTCTGTCCTACCCTCTCTCCCACCCCTTCTCACTCTCCATCTTGACCAGGAATATTAAAAGTGGCTCAGCGTGCCTCTCTGGTTAATTAGAGCACAGCAGCAGCAGCAGCTTCATGCTGACTGATGGTACACTGCTGAGCTTCTCACAGGCCAGGATTAATGGCTCACGCTTCACTCGGATTTGGGGTGTGTGTGTTTGTGTGTGACTCTCTCTCTCTCAATGTGTTTGTCTGCATGTGGATACTGTCTGTAATGCATGCACAGGTGTATTTGTGCATAGGAAAACTATTTGCATGAATACATATTTGTGCTAGCTACACCTCTGTTATGCTTTGTCTAGATTATTGTTCAGTATAATATTTTGTTGGCTTCAGCTGTTTTTGTTGCACTTGAACAATGTGTCAGTGTCTCAGTTACAACACTAAAGAGAAAAGCGGCACTAAACACCGGACATTGTATGGTAAGGGCTGCCAATGAAGTAATCACACTAGTCTTCACCTGACTGTCTGTGAAGTGAGAGTTTGTAGAGGAAGGAAGATGAAAGCCTGGCACAGCTTCATACAACAGGTGCAGGCTGCTCTGTGGGTAATCTAAGGACCTGGAGCTGAGGTGGAGCTCTGCAAAAGATGGATTAACCAAAGGACCCAAATGAACCAAAACACCCTGATTTAGGCTAGAGCATGTAGCAACGGGTACCTGACACACAAACCTCATAAATTAACAGGACATTGGAAGACTTACTCTACCTAATGGAGCTGTACAAACTGTGAAATACTAATCCATTTATTATGTGACAGTTGCCACACAATTAAGGTGGTTTAGCTCATCATATGAGTTAACTCTAAAGAAATAAAGCCCATGTATTTCTTTCTCAAAATGCACTGTATGATTTTTTTTATTTTTATTAATGTCTTGGATAAATGTTGAGAAAACATAGCAATATGTATAGTTGGACCATGAGAGAAGTGCAAAAGTCTTGCAGCCATAGATTGCCTAGAACAGAATTCAGACACCAACTGGTATTCTTTGCCATTTATTTTCTCATTTAATTGTTTGGTCCATAAAATGTCAGAAAACGGTAAAAAAAATGTTAACAAGATAACAACATTCTGACGTGTTGTTGTAAAACCAGAAAATATTCACATTTTAAGAAGGTGGAATTTTGAATTTTCTACTACAAAAATTACTCATTTGGTAGTGATTAATAGTTGCAGTTATCATGAATTTAGGACAACCATTGCACACTGACTTTGAAACATTAACCTTAAGTGTTCTTTGCAAAATCGGGATGCTATGTTGACATCCAACAGCATGTTTTAGATGATGTACACTGACGATGCTTAGTTTTTCTGGCGCGTATTTTTTTGTTTAGTCTACAATTCAATAGGTATTTCAATCATATAGACTATATACGTCATACTTGGTGAGCACAGTGTGACTGGCAAAAAACTCACAGGACTCATGAAATCTCTTTGTCTATAGGCGCCAATACATGTAACGACACAAGTGGGCCATTCATGTATATTTTTCTAGCTTAAGTCTTTCGTTGAATCAAAATCCTCTTCCCACAACCTTCTGTATCTATGTTGTTATGGCGTAGCTCACTGTAGAACTCTTGTTGCAAATCTTACTTGTTTTGTATCTCTCAAACTCAACTCCACAAGAGTTGAAACCATCTGTGGGCAGCTTATATAAATGAAACTCAGAGCTGCATGCTTTCTCATCTAAACATAATCCAAATTTTATACACTTGTACAATTATACAAGTGTAATCAAAGTTCTTGGCCACAGAACAAAAGCAAATTTAAGCTTCATTAAACTTTTTTGTCCCTTTTTTTTTTTTTTTTTTTTTTAAGGCCACACTGATTAGAAAATATTAAATTTTGATCCAAGTGACAGAATAAAAATAATAATCAGGACAAGTCTCACTGTAGTGTGCATATATCAAACTATTCTCAAAGAGTTGAAGCAGAGTTTCTGTCAAGATTGCACCAATGTTCCCTGTAGGATGATGTGAGAGGAAATGGGTCGGCGGTAGCTCACATGACTATGCAGTTATCCCAAGGGTGCTTTGCTTGGAGAATATGTCGGGTCAGGGTGTATGAGGCTTGGTACAGATAGCTCTTTCAGTCAAACTGCTTGCTGTGCTGTCGCTTAGCCAAGCAATGCAAGCAAGAGAGATGTCCTTTTTGTGAAAGAAGGAATTCAGAGAGATGGATGTCACACTAGCAGTCAGAAAATGGCCTGTTATTTTTGGATTCAAAGTGGACTGAACCAGGATCAGAGATGTCATTTGTAAAACAACATGTTGGCCAAGCACTGTAGAGGAGACACCGTACACTACAGCTATGACAAACATTTTATTCCCAAATGCAGCCATAAATATAGACAAAAAGGCAAATTCACACTGAGTATATCCCCTTTCAGATGAGCACATGCACTGTCACACAAGGACAGTCACTCTGCTGAATGCAGGCAGCTGCACATGCAAGTACAATCAGTTGCAACACACTCTTAAGCACACGCAGTGCAAGCCTCAGAGCTCTAGTTATCTCTGGAGGCTTGTTATGTTTCCTCAGTGTCCTTGGGATTTAATAGTACCATCAGGCCTCAAGCCTTGCATCAAGCCTGCCAATACCCCTAATAACTCGCAACACAATACTCGGAGGATGCACTGAAATTCAACATAGTAAAACTTCATAAAAACAGATCTGTGCAAAGAGCAGTAAACACTGCTTCCGTGTAAAGCATAGGAATCCCCAACCAGACAGAAATAACTCAATGAATATTCATTATGTGCACAAAAGGGACAGTGATTTTGTTAAGAGTGTTTGATAAAACAAGCCTAAGGTGTTCACAAAATGCAATTCTTTTGGTACTAAAGTGTTCACAGGTTTTTATCATGTTTTGGTGACATAATCACAATTTTAACAGTGTCACAACCTTTTTTTTCACGTGGGGAGTGTGATAAACACCAGACTGTCGTTCATGGTGTAGTACTGTACAGTATCTCTGTGTGTTAATGACAGGTGGGTTTGCTTGTGTATGGTCATGTATATGCTTTTACATTGGAATTTAAGATACGACCATAATACAAATATATTAATTCGAAAATGGAGCTGTACAAAGACATAATGCAATTTGAGTCTACTTGTGAAACACTTACATTTCTGATTTATTTTGGAAAAACTATTGCAGTAAAAACAAGCAAAGAATTTAAAAACTTATTTTCATGTTACATTTCCTCACAGTAACTCCCTCTGCTCAGTGTCATTTAATGCAAAAATATCACCATAAAAGCACTGGGCCTTTAAATTGTAGCCTGAAAATGCAGTTACAACATTATGCTTTGATTAATTGTGCAGTTTTAGTTGAGAATATTCAATGCCTGAGTTAATGCTAAATAGATGTATCTTCTCTCATTTGCTCATATATGTAAGCACATATACTGTATAAGCCATTGAGAGTAAAGTGTGAAGAAACTAAAGTCATCCATCCCAAGTTATATGACTCTAGGAGGCTCGTTGTACTTGTTACCCAGATGAATCCCATGTGCCAGCTGTCTACCATAAAGCAAGTGGTGTTTCCTTAGAATGAATAACATTCCTGCTCTGCACAATAGGAAGCCATATGCTCACAAAGTATCTGCCTAGAGTGTCTGCTAAAGTTCAGAGAGAAAGCATACGTCCTATGTGTACCTTGTCTCCATCACAGTGAGCACTTGAATTAGCTTTTGATAATGTCACACTGCAGAATGAAGAATTTTTTTTGCTTTCTTCTTGTGGCATTGGAATCCTGCAAAGGCAATCATAATGCTGTCCTGTGCTTTCCATGTAGAAAATGTAGACCTTATGAATTGAATTGAAATTAAGACGGCTTTAAATTTCCATTACCCATCACTCTAAGAAACCATTATTATTTTTTCTAATGTTTAATTTCTCATGGTTCTGTCTGTTCCTGTCAACATGTTTCTCCATCCCTCTTAAAACCCTTCCCACCCTGACCACAATGATGCACCCATTCTTGCTATCTTTCCTTCTATCTCATTTTCATGGTCCATGTCATTCTCTTGCCCTCCTTCCCTACCCTGCTTGTGTTCTAGCATCATCAGTGTTGTCACTTTAAAGCCTGGCAGGATAGCACAAGGGAACATGAGCAGGGTTCAGCCTTGCTTTAATTGTAGACTTTCTGTGATGGAAATTAAATCTCACTCAAGAAATAATAGCTAGGGATTAGGCTAGGCCCCAGGGTCAAGTCTGGCTATTCAGACCGCTATTGACTCGGCAGCACTCCACTCTGAATCACATTTGATTTAATGATGTGTGTGTTTGCATATGCATGTCCGCTGCGTGTGTGTATGTCAAAGTGGATGGATGTGATTTGTCAAATGCGGTCCATTGCTAATTGGCCTAAAGTGTGTATGGGTGACAGCTCTCCTCACAGCATATGAAACCATTATGTTAAGGTTCAGTACATTGCACGGCATATATGTTGATATGACTGAGAGTGAACAGATGAAATAAAACATTCATATTACTCTAGGCCCTGTGGGAACTTCGGAGCCATGCAAAACTCTAAAAGCTTATTTATTGCTCAGTTCAAGACAAACTTTTTTTTTGAAGTGTCAGCTTTTAACTGAAGGGAGCACAGGGATTTTTATATATAGTACATGGTGCCTAAAACTGCAGGCAAAAGCAACTGTGGGCAAAGCAGAGGAAAGATAAAAGAAATTGAATAACATGTACATATTTTCTGAGTAATTGGTGATCAGCTTAACAATGGGTTAGAATTAATTGAAAATAATATATATTTTTTTCTTTCTGTCTGTTTCAGATTCCCACCTGCCTCAAAATGATGGGACGTAGAACCTCATAATCCTCCATGGTCCGTAAGTTTCAAGAGAAGAAGTGGCGTATGCTGAAACCATGAGCGCATCTTATGCTCCAGCAGATAGCAGCAAGCTCTGACACCAGACTCCCTCCCTCATTTTCTTCTGCTCACACTCCCATTAAAGAGAGATAACAGACAGATAACTCTTCCCCCAAGCTTTTGGCGGAAGTTCAGATTTCCTGGAAATTGCACTAAGATCTGGATTCCTTGAGTCGAAGATTCTATTTTCAGTTCAGGATAGACCAAGAGGCTTTTGAAGAAAAAGGCTGTGTTGAAATTATCATACCTCCCCTTATTGTACTCTACCCCTGTTCCTCATTCCTTTCCTTCAAGTCCCAGAGGCACCAACTGATGGAGAGACGAAGGAGAGAGTCAGGATAAGGACAAGAATTAGAGCATCAGAGAGAAGAGGAATAAACTGCTGATTCTTTGAAACTGGAGTAGAGCCTTTGAGATTAGTTTAACCAGTGAGCTTTGTATCCCACTTGTTTACATTTAAAAACTAAGTTCATTAGCCTCAGCTACATCTTACATCGGAGGTGCATACAGACCTCTAAGGCAACAAATAGAAAAGGGGAAACCTGGGAACTTTGAGCATGACAAGAGGGTTACGATTCCTGTGCTGGCCCCTGTGGCCTCTGGCCTTCTCCAGTCTATTCACCACAGTCAGGATGCTGGAATTTGGTGGTGCGCCTGGCCAGTGGGCCCGCTATGGGCGCTGGGAGGCAGGATCAGTGGGTGAGCTGAGCTTTAGTCTCAAGACCAACATTAGCAAAGCCCTGGTACTCTACCTTGACGATGGTGGCAACTGTGACTTTTTGGAGCTGCTCATTGCCGGCGGTCGCCTCCAGCTGCGCTTTGCCATCCATTGTGCTGAGCCTGCCACTTTGCACATGGAGACACGGGTGAATGATGACCGCTGGCACATGGTCTTGCTTACCCGCAACTTCCGTGAGACCCTTCTGATGGTGGACGGAGAAACCAAAGTGGCTGAGGTCAAGTCAAAGAGGAAGGAGATGGCTGTGGTCAGTGACCTGTTTGTGGGTGGTATCCCGCCTGATGTGCGTCTGTCTGCACTGACATCCAGCACAGTGAAGTATGAGCCACCCTTTCAGGGCTTGATATCCAATCTCAAAGTCGGGGAGATGCCTCCTACTTTGCTAAATAGCCAAGGCATCCAGAGCGACCTGGAATACCTTTGCACCAAGCAGAACCCGTGCTTCAATGGAGGGTTTTGTTCGATTCAGTATGGCGAGGTCCACTGTGATTGCACCCACACCCGCTTCAAGGGGAAGTACTGCAAAGAAGGTAAGAAACCATCACACCCTGTCCAAGGTGTCTTCATTCTTTTGCAGTGTTTTGTGGTGGCTTTACCCCCAGAATAGGTAGATATCCACTCTGCCTGGTAATTTTACTTTCTTAGTGACATGGGTTTCACCATTACCTTTTCTTGTGTTTTGGGCCCTTTGTAGAAATGTGGTCTGTGTTGTGATCAGTTCAGGTTCTGCATTGTTATTAGTCTTGGACTGTGCAGTGTGTACATTACACTAAAACTGTCCATTTACAGAGGCCACCAGTGTCTCATTTGTCTATTCCAGCCTTTTGATAGATGAGGTGTCGTGATTCCCGAAAAGACTACTTGTGGAAGATATTTTTTTAGTCAAAAGTTTCTTTGCTTGAAAAAATGAGTTGTTAAAAATAAAAAAGTGTCTCAGGGATTATATGACTCATACAAGAGTTTCAGACATGGCACAGGTGCTACTTTGAGCATGGCTCGGAATTTTTTTTTTTTTTGAAAACAATGCTTAACATCAAAGGTGCTGAATATATGAATGGAACATTTCATATGCAAAATCGGTGAAGGTTTGGTTCACAATCGGCTCATTCTTTGGTACATTTTCCTTCTTTTTGTCCTCTGCTTTTGTTTCCTTTGCACATCTTTCATCCATCCTTTCCTTATTTCCTCCTCTTTCATTCTTTCCCTTTGTCTCTTCTTTCTTTCCAAGCCTATTGTCTGTGGCGTACACCCTACTCCTGCTTTCATTTGCTCTTGGGATGTGCTCCAGTGCTGTCAGCTCATGTCAAATTCTGTTCTGTTTCAAACCTCTGCCTCCCTCCTTTACTGACACATACCATTTCCATATCTGTGCTTTTTTGCTCTCCTTCACATTCATCCATCTCTGTGTTTCTGTTCGTCCCGCAGCATTTCCTTCACCCGCCTCCTACCTTTTCTTCTCCAGGCTATCTGGGCTTTCCATCGCTCTTCAAGCCCTCCCCCTCTCTGTCTCTCCCAAGTTCACTCCCTTACTCCACTTATCTCTCTTTCACCTTTACCCGCTGTCAGCACTTCCTACTCCTGCCTCTCCTCCTCCTGCACTTATCTCTCTCCTCTTTCTTTCATCCTGCCTGCATCTCAACACCTTGCTTGCGAATTCCCTCATTTCTTATGCAGCAATCACAAAGTCTTACAAGCTTTTTGTGCTCTGCCTCGATCATTTGTAATGGATGGGGTGAGGGGGGCATGGATATAGTATGAAACCCATACCCTATCCAGTTTCTCTTTTTATATTATGCACTTATTGGATTGTTGCTACTAGGAGTTACTGCCCTATTAATTGTAATTAAATAACTGTAGTTAAATGAGTGTTAAAAATTAAGAACTAAATTGCAAAGTCTGAGTTTTGAGTTTGACTCGGCTTTGACAATACTGATATCAACCCAAACAAAATATTTTGTTGCATTTTTTGTTAGACTATCACTTCGATAGATCTGAAATAGTAAGAATAAAATTAGCATGCAGACATGATTGTAGATCAAAGCAGTCATTGTTTTGATGTAGCGAGTTGAGAGCAGTCTTAAACAGCTCGAGGTGCTCTATTGTTTCATCCTCACTAGATGAAGCTAAATAGAGGCAGAGTGCTTCATTCCTTGTGGATGAGTTGCTACTGTTAACCCCCTATAGCCCAACAAATGATATCACTGCCAGACCCCTACAGCATATAGGTCTGTCTCCGTCTTTCTTTCAGTCTCATATAGATTCCTCAGTCTCTTTAATTCTTCAAGCCTGTTCTCCCTCTCTCTGTACGCTCTATGTCAGATTGCTGTGTGGTTGCTGGAAGCTGAAACTGCTGCCCGGCTCTCGGCTAAATTGAGAGCAGAATACCAATGCAGTGCTACAGTGACTGCAGGAAACATTTGTCCTTTTGAAATGGAGAAAGTAAGGTAGAGGGAGGGGACGGGGATGGAGATATGGAGGTAAGGAGGGAAAGCCGCAAAACACAAGCAAACTGGAGAGAGCAATCGTTAATCAACAGTGAGTAATGGAGAAGCGAGCAAGAGAGACATAGACAACATGAGGATTTTCCTTTTGCTCAGGGTCAGTTTCTTTTCAAGAGACTTTTTGGTTTGAGGATTGTGAATTGGGTCATTATAGCTGACTGTTGTGCATTACATTTATTCCTGTTGCCTAACATGTAGGCGGATATGTTAAGGTCTCTTCCTCCCTCTCTCTCTCGTAGTTTGATTTAAGCCACTTTAGATCTCGACTAGCAAATCCACGTCTCGCTGTGTTTGCTTTGTGGTGAGGGGGCCATGTTAAAGGAAAGCATATTTCTAAAGGGCTGCCTGCCGACTTTAGAGAAGCAGAACACATCATTTCAGGGCAGTATTTTTAATCAGATATGACAGATGCAATATATTCATGTGTCTAATTTTAGATGATTCATGACGTGTTACTCATAGCATTTATGCGTTTAGCCAATACATTTCAAATGCATTTAGTGGTAGGCTTTAGCTATGGTACACCACTATGAATATACAAAAAGGTGCCATTTGAGCATGAAGGTTTCAGCATAATTGCCACACACAATTTTCAAGAAATTTCAGTAATTATGTTAAAAGCAATAACATGTTTTCATGGAGACTCATAAAGACACAATGCATAGACATCATATTAATGCTGATTGATAGGATAAACAAAATTCCAGAAAAATCATATTAGCGAATATCACCTAGTCAATTTTAGTTCTAAGGCTTTCATCTTAAATGCATGACAGGATATAACAATGCTGAAAGAATATAGTATTTGTCTAAAACTAACCTATGTCTGCTGCTAAAACCAGCAGCAGTTTTGTAGAAAAATAATTATGCGAACAGGTGCCAAACCGTCCCATTCACATATATGAACAGAAGCACTTGAAGATAAATACTACAATGTACAACAGAAAAAAATGGAATGTATTTTGTTGACACTATGTAATTAAACAAAATTGCACCTATCACTGAAGGAAAGACAAAGAAGGGACTTTTAAAAGAGAGCAGAGGCTGAATAATATGCAAATTAATTTTGTGATGGTAGAGATTTGAATGTCATTTTAGAGATTTTTGGAAAAGTTATATATTTTTTTTGTACCCATAATTGTTTAATGCTGAAAAAAAAATTTAGCCACTCCTGCAATGCACCACCAAACACCAGAGTAAAACATGACAGTGAGAATGCATATACATTCATGATGATGAGGATGATTGTTATTACTGTTGTGATGAAGTTCAAAAGGTCTTTGCTGAATTCCTATTGTAAATTAACCTCAGGATTTTAACATGTAAATAATCCTTCAAACCTTCAATTTGGTCAGTGTTATTTAACAGGTTTAGATGTGTAAAAAGAAATGCACCATGCTTAAATTGAGGTTTAGCTGTTTAAATACAAAAATGACTGAAAATGTTATGATCAGAGAGACTGCTGGATTCCTCTCCCATCCTCTTTACTGATAGTTGCTGTGTGCTCATGAATACAAGGCTTTGGAAGTGGCAAGCTTTGATGTACACATTAGAGCATACCGAGAGAGAATGGAGGCTGACTCACAGAAGTTGCTTTCAAGTCTGCCTTGAGCAGAGAAAGAAAGGAAAAGAGCCAAACTTTAACCATGTGATCTTCACCATATTATGACATAGATGCCCTCAACAGATGCACATTCAACAGCAGCCTGCAGTACAGTTGAGGAAGTGATTCAAAAGGAAGCTATGACTGCAAAGGTCTCATTTAGTACAAAAACATTGTCTTCTACACTTAATTTCTTTTTGCTAATGATGAATGTCAGCCTTAACTAGAATCCATAAAACTGCAAAAGTGAATTTGACAGCAGAGGTTTTGTAATTCAACAAGGTTGCACAACCTCATCTTCTTTAAGCACATAAAAAAATGCTGCTCCTTTGTAACGTTTATATTGCTTGTTGCTTTCATTTGAATTCAAGTTGTCTCTTTTTTTAACCCCCACATCTAAGTTTAACTACTTGTAGCATTTTGCCATTGTTCATGTGAGGTAGGAAGCTCTTCAAACCGGATTTAAAATTGAAGGTGAACATTGCTAAATTGAGAGATTATCTAAAAATTATTGCATTTAAACACAGAGAATCAAAAATGCATACTGTCTGAATCATTTATGTGCTTAATGTATGTGTGTAGGGGCACCTTATGTGAAATAATAAAAGATTTTGTCTCCATTAGTCTGCATTTTGAAGCAGTCATGGGCAGACCTTTTACCATTAGGGGTTGTAATTAAAAATGCCATGTGCCTTTGTGGGCCATTGTTTTTATAATTGATGTGTACTCTGGCTTTGTTCTCTGACGAGCCCTAAAACAACGCACAGGGCAAATAAGCTATGAGCTTTCAACTCAGGGTAATTAGAGGTTAAGTGAATTTGTGGAAATGACTGATGTGATATTAATACATTCTTTCACTCAACTGACTTTTGGTTTGCCATCAGGATTGAGTTGCACTAATTAAGCCTTAGTTTGTCATTTTGTTTCTATATGCCCTGTTTCTTTCTCGGGAGAAACTGCTCTCCAGGATAAAACTGAGCCCCAAATCAGAATATATTGGATGTATTGATCTCTATGACCATACCCCACTATATCAGTTTGTGAATTAAATTACTTTTGTATTGATCTGTGAAGGTCAGATAATGACAAATCGAAGTATGAATGAAGGTTATTTTGGACAAATCAGTTTGGCAAATGGTAATAATGTAATACTAATAAGACAGAAATGCCAGCGTCATTTATAATACAGTTTTTATCTGTCTACAGTTGACGTTTCTATAATTGGCTTACGGATATATATTCATAGTAATTCCTACTTTTTATTTGTTGCACCTGTTGGGAGTGGAACAACTCTGTTAGAATGTACATGAGAGAATTAGTGCTCCCCAAACCAATCAGTCATATAGTGTAGGAGTGCATGTACTTGACGGCCATTGATATCTGGCAGTGTAACTGAAAATGTGGTTTTATTCGTCCATATTGGCTGCCTGTTCCCTGGCAGTGAAATAAACACCCAATCGTCATTTAAAGGGGAAAAGGGTTGATGAAGCAGCCCATTTCCACTTGGCATTGCCATATAAAGAAGTGTTCAAAAACAGCTGCTTAGCTCATTACTGCTCACTACTCCGTAATTCACTTTCATCATCACTTTTTATCATATATGTTGGAATGAAACACAAAACCTGGTTCCCTAAGGAGCCTGCAGTTAAGCGGTCTGGACCCTGAATGTCAGGAAAGCAGCCCCCCCGCTTCTTAAAGCATGAAGCCGTGACCTCGGGCAAGCCTTTAGCTGCAGACTGAGAGAATGAGAGAGAGACAGAGCTTCGTTCAGGGAGCCGGGGCGTCAGCTTCAAACACACACTGCCCTTTTTTATAGCCTGTGGAGATGTTTTAACATCCTCTGCCATGAACAGATGCTATTTTCCTTGACAAGCCAGGGTAATCTGGGTTTATCAGCTGTTGTAATTCATGAACGATAAGGGCCTCAACACACCTCTTAACACCCTTGCACCTATGAACGTGGCATTTAATATGTGACAGCTCAGCAACACTTTCTTGCTGGTGTTTGAGGATTTATTTATTTTTTAATATACAGGGTGTCCCAAAAAATGTATGCACACTTTAAATAATTGGAAAGTAGGTGTTTATTAAACTTCATTTAATTTTCAAAATGTAATATAATTTCTAAACATCATTTTACTGTTTTGTCACCACCTGTTCTCAAACTGATGTCCGTTCTGGTCCAGACACTGCTGACAGCGCAAAGCAATGGAATCACACGCATCACTAAACAACTCCCTTGGTATTTGCGAGCATTCACGTTTAACGGCTGCTCTCAATTCAGCGACTGTTGCAGGTCTCACAGTGTAGACTTTGTCTTTTAGGTTCCCCATAAAAAAATGTGTGGTGGTTTGAGGTCTGGTGAACGCCGAGGGTATTCAGCAAAACCCCTCTGTCCAGTCCACCTGTTTGGAAGATCTCATCAAGGAAGGATCTAACATCGCGATGGTAGTGTGGGGGGTGCTACATCTTGCTGAAAATAAAATTCCTCATCTTCAAAGTCTTCTCTAATACTTGGCATGGCAGACTGTTGCAGCAAGTTCAAGTAAACAGGACCAGTCACAGAAACATCAAAAAAGATTGGTCCAGTTGATCCTCTTGATGATAAGCCGCACCACACTGGAATTCAACATGAATTAACATGGTGGTCGACCGTAACATGTGGATTCTCAGGTCCCCAATAGGTACAATTCTGGCAGTTAATTGAACCATTTAATTGAGCTGCTGAAGTGTATATACATTTTTGGGACACCCTGTATATGGAATTACAAGAGTATCGGGAGGAGAACTTTTCTTGTGTTGAGTGGAAAACCTTCGTAACACCAATGCACACATTTGGTTTCTAAAACCAACACTGAAGTAAACACACTTATTGTGCACAATATTGAGATTGTGATGGCAAGTTATGTTGTTTAGCTTGGATCAAGAAACATGCAATGTAAAAAGTTTTACAAAAACTACATATACATATGAAAAACTTCTCAAAAAGTGCATTTGTGATTATATAAATTGCACATGCTGACATTTTGATTGTAATTGATTAATTGTGCAGCTGTAAACGGGTACTTTTTCATTACGCACATATAGGTACTAGGGTAAAGTTGAAAACTAAACATAATAAATGTCAGCATTAACACACTGAATTTTTATCTTTCTTGAAAGACTTTGAGTATGTTTTTTCTGCATTTTCTTTTTACATGCATCAAAATATTTAGCCAATCAAACTGCAATCTAACAGCTGCACAGTATCATATCGTAAATGACATAGCCTACTTACAATAGTTTTAACTAGGGCTGCAGTTATCAAATATTTTAGTATTCGAGTACTCTACTTAAAATTCCTTCGATTAATCGAAATATTGGATAAAACTTATTTGTTAAAGAGCAATTATAAATACACAAGAGGAAATAAGGTATTTCACTTAATTGTGGACCACTTGGTTTCCTTTTTTTTTTAAGCTAATTAACAGTTTTATTTCTTAAATTTATATTGTGCATACACAACGAAATGTATTTTCTTCACTAGAAACATTGCCAGAGGCAAACACAAATAAAAATAAATAAAATGCAAAAATAAATTAAATTTAATTACTGTCAATTTAGTATTTCTTGGAAGTATCAAAAATATATGGCATTACTAAAAAAAAAAAAGGGCATAAACATGACCTTTTTGTTGTGCAACTTAATATTGGCAGCTATAAGTTTCAGAATTTACAATTTAAATATAACAGGAATGCGTTGTGGCAAGTAAGAGGCAAGAACATTTGAAAAAGAACTTGGAGCAAGTCCATGCATGAACAGTTTCACACATTTCTGCTATATTCAGGAGAATCAAGGCAGTGCTGCCCCCCCACACACACACACTCTTTATCTGTCTCTGTTATAACCCCCCACACTCACACACACACGTCCAGTTAATTGATGATTTGCTTCTTTTTTGCAAAAAGTAGATGGATTTTGCCAAAATTAGGCCTTGACAAGGTAAGAGAAAACTTTCATCAAGCTGTGCACCATTTTGTCCGTGCTTTTGGGACATTAACCATGTGAGTAACGGGTGCACGGCTCGCTGCCTAAATCTATGCTTGTCACAATTGTAATAAACAGCCACACATTCAACAGGAGCCATAATTGACAGAAACCTAGCCCTCCGCAGGGCTAACGTTATGTTAGTAAGGTACATGAACGTTAATCTCATTGATTTGCGCTACGTTCATTTTATTTGATCTCGAGTTCTCCGCTCCATTCTGGGTGTCTTCGGAGAAGATGCTTCAATATTGCAGATGTGGTGTAGTGGTATGAAAGGGACATGTTACTACGGATACATGTACCGGTGTTTACCTTGCAGTTCAGTCTGAAATGCTTCCACACTTTCGACATTTTCTGTTTTTTTTTATCGTGTTTTTTTTTTTTTTTTTGGTCTTTTGTCATCATTGTTGTATTTAATCTTCTCTTCCATTTTCCCACTGCTTCAACCGAACACTTCCGTGTCCTCCGTCATCTTCCTTTGCGTGAGTGACGTAAGCGCATTGTGCCACATTAAGTAGTCCGAGCGAAATGCCGTGTGTTGAGCTTTACAATGAAATAAGCGATTCCTCAAGGTAGAGAAAATTCCTCGATCATTGTTTGTAATCGAGGTACTCGAATTACTCGAGGAATCGTTTCATCCCTAGTTTTAACAGTTATGTTCAGGTGATGAGAGCAGAAACAGATTGAATAACAGTGTGGAGATGGAGAACAGCTCAACTCTGTTAGATATCCATGGTGCCAAATACAAGTGAGTATAGCAGAGTTAAAGGAAATGCATACAAAAAAATCCAGACTTGGACTGCAAAAGTCTTTAATGTCCTAAAATGTGTTTTGAGTCAGGCTGGATGTTGTATTTTAGTTGTAAATTAGTTGTATATTTAGTAGCAATAGCTGGGTTAGGATGGTGATGAGAACAGGGCAGGGGCAAGAGCAGGGGACACTAAGGAGAGTCATACATCATGGTGATAATTGCTCTCTCCCTACAGGCAACCATAGAGGGAGGAGGTGAAATGTGTGTTGGGGAGAAGGGGCTCACTGCCTTATAATTGCACTCCCAATTAACTTGTTCTGTATACATAAATAAGCGTAGTGCTAATGATGAGGTTGTAGCCCATAAGGCTGCCTCAACAGCTCCCACAGATAACCTTATCAGCTCTGTGTCTGGATGTGACAACGGAGGCTGACAGCATCCAAGCCATGTCTTCTTCCCCACACCGACCACCTCCACTGATAAAGTCTAATGAAGCTGTCTGCTGCTGAATGCTACCGTTTTATTGGTTTTCATCAACTTAGCTGCATTACATGCTGCCATGTGTTGTTGGGACTTAGCAAAATGTTTGCAAAGTATTTGTGTGCGTCTTTTGTCACTGTGGGTGTCTTTTTTCCTCTTTTTATGCTTTTGTTTAATTCCCCAATAATAATCAATATTTAGTTTTTGTTACTGCTCACCCTACAGGTACAGATGGCACTACTTCATAGAAATCCACATTAGAAATATTGAATGTACTGCCGAGAGTTACATTTGTTTTCTCAACAGGTAATTGTGGTACATACCCAAACAGAGTCAGTCAGTGGATAGCAACTAAGAAGACAGATAAGCAAAAACACCATATGTATGTTATAATAAGAGAATGAACAAACAAAAAAGGCACAAGAACATCAGCATTTAGTATTGTAAATGTTTAACCCATACAGTATAGGGATTTACATCCCTTAAATTAGTCTGCATGCAGTGTTTTTCTTGAGTGGAGCTTTATCATTCCAAATTAAAGTCCTAGAGTCCTACACTCTACATATATCTGCCCTGTCACTCTGGTCATCAGTCTTTCTACCACACGATCATCCTCTCATTCTCTACCCAATGCCTATTCGTGCTTTTTCATGGTCATGGCTTTTTATTCAAAGTTCAAAGACCACATGTTCAAAGGCTTCAATTCTCCTGTTGATGGATTCTTAGCTTCCTTGAACAGACAGCAAACCAGGAACAAAAGGGGAAAAAAAGAGAGAGAGAAAATACAGCATTTAAGCTCAGCTTTCTAATACGTCTGTTTGATCAGAAACATGGAAAAGAGAGTGTATCAATCTTTGCTTCAAATGATCAATCTGATCCATTGTCTTTTTACAGCCTTGTCTTTGTTGTGATTAACGATAAATACATAAATAAATAAACATTAACATCTACTACAGATGACTGACTTTGTTAAATCCCTAATCCCATAATTCCTCTCTTTTTTTCACTGTATGAATACTTTCATGCAGATTTCCTCTCCTTGCTAAGGCATAAAGCAAGCATTAATGGATTAGAGTGTGAAGTTAAGGCTCAACTCATAGAGGCCAATAAATGTTAAATATGCTCAAAACATGTTTGTTTTGTATAATGCACTGCAGTTGGAGACTAGGATGTAGGTGGTTAGGTGTAATCAAGCGAGTACCTTCTAGGGAGGGTGTCAGTCTGATGTTTCCAGCCTGACACCTTTCTCACCCGTTTCTCAGGTGGGTCTTTACTGGCTCTAAGGTCCCTGCCAGTGTGATCAGCTGCCACATACAATTAAAGCCTGCTTTCTGCCCCTGCTGTCAGTCAGATACCTGAAAAGTGAGCGTGAGGTCTGGCTTACACGTCCTTGTCACATGTTACTTGCTATCCATCCCCATTAGGGCTGAACACTGGATACAGCAAGGGATAACACAATACAGAATACCTTTTTAATAAGCTTTGTGTCATGATTTTTTAGTCATTTTCCTAATTTACAGATTTCCCGTTTACAGATATTTGTGACAGATCTCTTAGCAACACATGCACTACAACACACTGGAGTAGTGTATTAGCAAGCTTTTCTAATCCAACAACAAAGGAAATCAATAAGGAATCTCTAATGGCTTGTTGTTGTGTTGAGTGTGCAGCATCATTGTAATGTTTTCACATCAATGGCTTTAAATTTCATATACATGGATTTTACTGTGTCCATTGCAAAGCTTTACACAGTTATACTTGATTTATTTTTGCTCCACATCGTGTATTGGCTTGTGTTAACTAACAGACATATGGTCATTGTATTCAAAAAAGGGGTTTTCAACCGCAATCACATGTTCTACAGCTTTGGAAAGAGTTAAGAGACCACTTCACATTTGCCGACATGAACAACTGAAAACCTCCAGAATGTGTTCAAGAGCAAGATGGATGGTCACAAGCAAAACTGAGCTGCTTGCATTTTTGTGCCATGGGTGGTATAAAGCACTCAACAGCATTGTGAAAGGCTGGCGGAGAGCTTGCCAAGATGAAAACTGTAATTGAAAATCAGGGTCATTCCACCCAATAGTTAATACTGAACTTTAACTTAAAACATAAATATTGTGTTGTTTAAAAGGGCTGGATTTGTGTTATTTTGTCTCAATTTCTGCAAATAAATGCACTAAATTATAATTTTGGCACTTGGAATAAACATCAGTAAGTTAAAGAATAAAGTAAAATAGGGACTTTTTAATCAATAACTACAGTATAGGTCCATTGGTCTCGGATTTTTTCCCAGTGGTCTCAGCCACAGCATACATTATGGGACCCCATTTTACATGTATGTTAAACAATAACAAATACATTTGCAAGTGAGGGGTTTGTACATAACATTTCGTATCATCTTTTATGCATGAAATAGTATTATATTTAAGTAGTTGCTCTCGATTGTGCAAACATTTTATTAGAACACTTTGTAATCATAAACACAAATGTTTGTCATCCATTTCTGTCCCATAGCCACTTCTGCCATGGGTATTGTAGACCACATTGTGAAAATGTCAGCAATATATGTTATAGACTACATCAAATATTTATTGGTTGCTGCTTTTATTGTTTGATTATTAATGCTCAGTGTTCCTGCTGCAAAGACATTCTATTGTTTGATTGCTTTTACTTTTTATTCTGGTTGGTCTAAAACAAAAGTGGTATTAGTATTTTAAATATTTTTATTCATTGTATCGAATGTAATTTGTTCTGTGTGAGAGGATCTATTATGAATCCAGGTCATATTCACATTTTGTTACTTGTTTTTTCCAACTTCACATGTGAAGTTATCACTGGAGTGTCATTGGAGACAGCTGCCATGTTTGAAACATTCAGAAATATGTGTCCATTTCCCCTCGTTCATGCGGTTTCTTCCTATCTTTGAGTATAAGAACCATGATATTAAGTCAATAATTGCTGTTAGCTGTGCTTTGTCGGCGTGTCCTATAGTTTTCTGTTCAGGGCATTCATTCATGCCTATCATGTACCACAACACTAAGTCAGTTTAACACACCCCCGGTATTATATTGGCATTAATCTATGCTTTATCATTCCATATTCAAAGATTACATTGATCTGTGCTGAGAAATCTCTTTTCACACCTAGGATGGTCACAGGCTGCACATCACTTCAGCAGTCTGAGCCCTTTTGACTGAACTACGAGCCTCGACATCCTTTGTTCCTGTCCAGACTGGAACCTTTGATATGTATTTTCTATCTTTCTCGCCCCTCATTTCCTGTCCTTTCTCTTCAGTCCAAGTTGACCTTTGGAACAGTGCTCTGTTTTGTAGTTGGCATTATTGCAGTCCAGCAACTTGAGTCAGAGGCTTGCTTTTCTGAGGACTACTACTACTCTAAAGCACAGGAAAGCAAATGTAAGCCTGCTTCAGTGCACCTACATACACAGGGATCTGGAGGGAAGTCAAAGGAAAAAGTGGCATAGAAAAAGATAGTTATGCATGGAGTCCCTTTCATAGCTACAAACTGTTCTTCTCACTCAACCAGTTTTGCTTTGTGACCCCAGGCTGCTGGTAAAAATGATGACTGACTGTTATGTGACTGATAAGAGACTCGTGTGACCACATGCATCAGGTGACCCCCCCCCGTGGCCCTCTCCTGGACAGCTTGTTTGTGCATCAAGTCAGAAATAAGATACATGGGAAGGCAAGCAAGAGAGTGGGGTTAAACAAGCAGCAAGGTAAAAAAAAAAAAAAAAAAGTCATGAAAGCAAGGAATGATGATTAGACCGTGTGGGCCACCATTACTGTCAGTTGGGAAATATTCACATTTTCTTGTTCCCTGCCCTTTGGATTCCTCTCTAATCAAACATCGGCCAGCTCAATGCTGAAACACAACAGTGAATACCTTGTATTGCTGGTGGATATATATATATATATATATATATAAATCCACAATGTCCTAATTCTGTTATTTGACAAAATACCTCACATATATGACTCCGCTGACCTTTGAGGACCACTTAAAGACACTAGGTGACATCACTGCCTGCAGTCTGAACAATCAGGGTGACATTCATTATTACTTTATATATATCTCCTGTGAACAGGGTGGCTTCTATGACATTAATTTATTTAGACCTCCAAACAGACAGGGCCACCTATGGAGTTAATACGGCGCTGGCAGAATCAAATTGCTAGGAAATGAGGTCTGATTGCTGATGTGCCTGCTGCTGTACTGCTGTCACTCAAGTTGGGAGCTGTTTGTGCTGTTTGTGCTTGTAGCTCATCAGAGCTCTCCTGCCTTGATGCTGAGTGAGACTTAATAGCACAGAGGATAAAACATATGCTTCATTTTTTATGCTACTTCCTGTTTTACTTTAATTATGAGCTGAGGTAATCAAATAGAGAGAGTTAAGTTTTTGTAAGGTGTGCGGAAAGAAAGTCAGAGATTTGAGGCTAAGTGCCAACTTGCTTCTCTCATTATTCTAACTGCCTATGCAAAAATTAAAGTCTTATATTTTCTGTGCATTCTGAAAACCTAATGAGTCAGCTGTATTCACCCCAACCACCCCGTTTTACACCAAGCAGATTGACTGATCAGTCTCAGTAATAAGAAAACAAAAAGGCCTAAATAAGGCAGATCTCAGCCAACTAGGTAACAGCTGCCAAAAGCTGAAGCTCATCCGTCATGCAGCAGAGAATGGGATGAGGAGTTGGAGGTGTAGTAAGGAATAGTTACTGAGCTAGAAGAGAGCACTGAAATATAGTGCAATGAAATTTAACTCTCCTAATTATTAACAGCAGTAACTCCACAGATTGAGAGTCTACAGTGGTGTTTGTTGGGAAAAAACAGAACAGCTTGAGGGTCACACTGTGAGCGGTGCTTGGTGGGCAGCATATAACAATACCAGTCTGTAGATTGTGTGTCCGTGGGAATGCGTAGAATTGTAATCAGAAGAGGTATGTGGGAGAGTGTGGCTCTCAGCTTGTGTGAGGCCTCATTGGTGAGGCTTTCAGCATGGCTTCTCTTTCTTGCAAGCAGGTTGACAGATGGTATTGATATACTTACATAAAAGCAGCGACAAAAGGAGGATACAAATGCATAGTCTAGTGTGTGAAGACATTTCACCTGTTGTCCTCTGTACATCCGGCTGGTTTCCCCACTGACTGGCTCACCACGCATACATGGGCCTTAATGACAGTTTGATCATCCACAGCATAATGATACGATAATGTGATGCAAGAAAACAGATTTTATTTTCATATTCCAAAAAATATTATTGTAATTATTCCATCTTTCCATGCTTTTGGAGCTGTCATCACAACCTAGCGCTGCATTTATTCTCAGCCATCCCTCTCAGCAAAAGGACTTAATCACACATTTCCATAAACACATAAACACATTGACACACATCCTCTGGCGTCAGTGCTCACAAGCCGAACAGGGAAGGTAAATATTGACTCACAGTCTTCTCATTAAAGGGCTTTTGACTATCAGAGCCTGAAAAGGACATAGTATACTAATTACAAATGGTAGAATGCCAGGGGCAGTGTGTGCTTGTGATAATGGTCACCCTCTATCTCCTCTCTCCCTTGGGTATGGTTATTGCCAAGGGAAAACTCAGGCCACAGGGTGGAATCAAATTGGAGGTCATTGTGGATGATAGGAATTATACCATTAATGCAGAATGCATAGTTCATGTGAAAATAGGGTTAATCTTGTTATGCCAAAGGTTCATGCCAAGTTTATACAATAAGCACAGCTTCTAGTCTCATTTTCTCTGCCAGCTGTTGTCTCTGTATACTACTAAGCCATGCATTTTTTTAAAAGGACTTAACAGCTCAGAGTTACCCAAGTATAAAGCCTGTTGGTTTAATTTAGGTCCACCATAGCAACAAAGTCATACAAAGTCACTTGTATGGTTAGTAAAATGGGAAATTTAAAATTGAGAGTGCACAGGAAGTTGTCGCTCATGCATATGTACGATGGGACGAGCGCAAGGAGAGTAAAGAAATGGGGGGGATGAAAGAAATCACGATGCCAAAGAGAATCGTTCTGCTCTTCTCATGTCTGATCAAGCTGAAAAATGCTATTACTCTATTGTCACTGAAGCTGTTCTCCCTGGTTTAACTTTGGAAGATGCACTGACCTTTTCAACACTTTGCCACGTCGGGTCTATTACACACTGACAATTCACCTCTCCCTTTTCCTTGCAAGAGGATAATACAAGCTCCCATTTTTATTGTGATGAAAAGGCAGCACTGGCTTTAGTGTGATTTCATTTCCTCTGCTCTTGTAGCTTCTATAGGCAGGTCCTGACAGTCACTTCACCTGAAAGCAATCACCAGGAATGGTCGTTGCTTTAGTGTGTGATTGAATACCTATAAATCTGACCCTCTTTATTTCCCCTCCAACACAGAATGGTGGAGGAATGCCAGCTTGTACAGACCAGAGAGTGGATTATCTTCCCTGGTGGACATTTAACTACATGATCCTGCATCACAACGCAAAGCTCATATTAAATATGTAGTGGAAGGGATTGATTGAAGCTCACATTGTAATCCATATAATACTTACAACATTTATATTACCTCAGCCATTCTGTATGACTGTTGAATTGCATGACCAGGGATCTCCTGTTCTTTTCTTTGACTTTCTTGTTGCTAAATATGGTTCAGCATTGACATCATAGTGACTCAGAAGTGCGTCTGCTATCTGCAAGGGCCCCGATTGCTGCCATTTATCTATTTTTATTCAGCCAAATGGGTTTTTTGTGTGTTTTTCTTTCTCATCTTTACCACAAAAGTGTTGATCTTGGCTTATGGATACAACAAGCCTAGACAAACACCATCTGCATCATCCCCTCCCCTGAGTTTGAAAAACTAAACCATGACGCATGCATTGCCAAATGATTTCCAGGGTGATTTTTAGACAGAGAGGGCAGATGGGGGTAGAAATTAATTCCAGGTTTTATTTGTATTGTTAATGATAGTGAGACTGTTTTGGCCCCTGAGAGGAGAGAGCAATCTTAAAGCTTATAGGCAAAATGTTGATCAGGAAGGGCAGTCGTTACTGCATTGCCAGTTATAAATGATGGATCTGGTGGTATTGCTATAAGCACTCTGACTTGGATGCCAGTAGTGAACTATGTCCGAGACTTGCACTTTATTCATGCTTAGTCATGCACGCAGGGATGGACACACAAACATACCCTAAGACCGGACACATATCCCGCACGTATCCATTTGCTAAAGATGGATATGTTTCCTCCATCTGTTTTCAGCCAGGTAACTACTGTGATATGGCCTGGTTTTTTGGTGATTTGTGTGTCAGGCTGTGTGTACAAGGGTGTGTGTCGCATCGCACAGGTGGCAGGCAGCAGGGACGGGAGCGGGCCAGTGAGCAGGTAGAATACCGCTGAGGTGGAAATAACACAGTCTGGACTCCTCCGCTGCTTGGAGAGGCCTGGCGTGAAATGCTGCAGGTAATGCTGACCGCACACTGTTGCTCCCCCTGTGCTGGACAAAATCTGGTACAGGTGCATCTGTGTGACTTTGTATATCTGGACAATTCATGCTGGTATGTGCCGTCATAAAAGCACAAACGACTAAATTCTTACAGGTTCATGCACTATACACACATGCACAAGAAACAGCAGTTTGATGTGTGTGCCTTCTATATGTTAGATAATTTTCTGGACCAACAGTAGGATGACTCACAGAAAGTTGCCTGTTGATGTTCTCCCCCTTTGTGCTACCTGCATGTGACTGTCTTGACATTTCCATTTGCTACATGGAAGTACGACAACCTCTGGACAAGCAGTTACACATTGAAAATGGCAAATTTTAATGGAGATTTGATTCTTTGTGATGTTTACATTTGTGGGTAATTGTCATGGTGTAGGCTTCACCCTCCCATTTCCAACTGTTCATCCAAAACAGGTTTCTCCTAAACACTCACTGCAAAGGCAGTGTTGCCGCATCCTTGGCTAAATCTCTCCCCAAGACAGGTGCAATTGTTTTTAAGAAGAACACATAAGTTACAGAGTTTTTCTGCCACATTTCCAGAATGATTTTGTGTTTTGTTGGACTTTTCTGTAGTGCTGGAACAGTGCAAAAATAGTGTGGAGATAGGTCTGTTTATGTGGGACTAGACCAGAGGAATCAGCATTGTTAACATTAAATAATATTTAATCCCAAAAGTATGGTGATCTTTGGGAAGTTTTTCATAGTCTTGTTTTTATTTTTAGATTGACGCCACCATACTGGACAAGCTTGAAGTAGGTTAAACATGCAAAATCATTAAACAGGACCTGAAGCCATAAATACTATTATTGTGAATCCTTTTTTTTTTCTTTTACACCTTTGACAATATGACACTGCTGTTAAAAACTTACTCATTTGGATTTACTTGAAAACTTTTATGTATTTCACTGTTTTTTCTTTGTCATTAACTATTTCAATAGCTTGTTCACCAGTAGGAGTTAAGGAAGTAAAAACGCAACTAACAGCAGAGATCATCCAACTGTAAGACAGATAAGATAGTCCTTTATTAGTCCCACAAGGGGAAATTCCAGATTTACAGCAGCAATAGTGGAGTACAAACAAAGCAAACAAGAGCAAAATCAAAAAAGCTATAAATACTATTTACAGCTGTGCACATGCTGATCATGCTACAGTTTGGATAGGGCAGATACTCATACGTACACCTATACACACATACGTACACACATCATTTAT
>JAPQRP010000012.1:5983599-6010967 GCA_037367295.1 Apogon hyalosoma | reverse complement strand
GACTATGGTGTGGGACTGAACTGGGACTGGACTGACTGGACATTATACATATGAGTAGGGTGATCCATGACTGTCATCACATTTCAAAATGGAAGCACCCTGTGAGTGACCAAGTGAAAAACAATCTACCTTTCTGATAAATCCAAGTGAATAACACACTTTATTGCTGTGCCATATATTAACTAAGGTACAATTAAAACAAACCACAGGAATATTATCCAGTGTTCAGGTCCACTTTAATAAGAAAAAACATATTTATTGTTCATTTGATAACGAACGTGAATTTGGCTGCTATTTAGTATTTAACTACAGCATCCATCAAGCTTGTTGTACTGCTCGTAGCTGACTTTTTTCCTTACATTCACCTGTTGCCACTGACCAAAGCACACAGTTCCCAACTGAGAGCCAGCTGCTGTTTCTGTTTCATCTTAACCAGACAGGTGCTGATGCCAAAGGCAACCAGTTGTGTCCAGTTGTGTAACAGACTCGAACTGTGTGATCATCACAAACAGTGGTGAGCAGAAACAGACAACATGAGTAAGAAAATCAAGAAAACTTAACAGCTGGTAAAATAGTACATTTTCACATCCTGTGCTTGGGGAGTCTTTGTCGCTGAAACATGTATTATACGCTTGACTCTGTCTGACCTGCATACATGAGTGATCAGGCTTTTTGGAGTGTGAAAGTGGAGAAGATGAATAAAGGAGTCAACCTCCTTCTGCTCTGTCTCCTCTATATACCTTGTTTTGTTCTTGGCTTTTTGGCAGCGGGCCTTGAGTTCAGTCAACTTTCACTGCTGTGATTTGTCTGTGACACATCAGTAGCTCATGGAACGGCTCAGCTTAGTTGAGAGTAAAGATGGGAAGAACGAGGGATTAGTGTGGTTAGTACCGTCAGGTATACTGTCTGTAGTTCAGGCTTCCATAATAGAAGCAGTTAGTAGCAAATTAACACACAGACCCACAGGAAAACAGGTGACTGACTTAGGCAAAAAAAAAAAAAAAAAATCACTTCATACACATATTATTTGCAGTGTTTTTTGCTTTGTAGTCATTTGCCATATGTGGGCAAAAAACTGGACATTTATGTGTGGCCTTTTAGTATGACCAAACCAAGATGCACCCATGCAATAATGATGCTATCCATTTGACATCCTAACATGCCACACCTGTCAGGTGGATGGAATACCTTTGCAAAGCAGAAGTTTTCAGTAGCACAAATTTTAAACAAAATCTGTGAACAAAATTTGTGTGCAGAAGTTTTACATCCCTGGTTTCACCCCATCCAAAGTGGAGCAAAATCCGTGTTGAACTTTTATTTTATGCTCAAATTAAATATCTTTCTTTACTTTCTGGCTTGACATAAAACCTCTCTAGGTTAAATACCTAAAACCCAGTGGCAGAATTAAGTTGTCCATGTAGCTGAGCTTGAGCATTTGTGTCCCCTGCACATTATTAATACAGAAAAGATAGGGTTTTATTTTGCTACCACTGGTCAAGTAGTCAGAAGTACCTTTGAAATACTTACTCTGACTGTGGTTACACAGTGCCTCTACTGATCATCCAGCGAATGCTTCCCTATGGGTGACTCAGAGAAACCCCTTGCTCATATACAAATCTGCACATTGGCCTTTTGCATAATGCCCACAGCCTATTTCCTATTCACTCTGGTGAACATGACCGAAACAATGGCTTGGGACATCCCCCTTCCGGACTATGTTTCTCCCTATTCTCTGGTTCAATGACCACAGTTTTGTTGAGGGATAGAGAACAGAGTATGCACCCGCTGCCTCATCCACATAAGGAAATGATGAATGTACGAGTCTGATGGGGGATAGTAAGGGCCTGAGACGGGGTTGTGAGCTTGGTGCAGGACAATAATGCATAAATCGCAGGCAGAAATGGATGTCCCAAATCCCTAGGAAGAGCTCAGTCCCCTTTCGGGTACAGTGCTGCCACAGGCCAAAACTCATTCCCTCAAACACATTCCTCCAGCAGCACAGTGGCTGGTGTGTGTCTCAGCCTCAGTCTGTCTGGCAAACACAATGCATGCCATTTCCAAATCACATTTCTTTTCTAGGTCTGAACTTTTAAACAATCCCTGTGTCTAGGAGATAGGCTCTGAGTAAAACTTCAGGTTAAGGTTGTGTCCAGTCTGAGATTCTTGGTGTTTTTCACAACATGCTGGGTTTTGTTTTTTATTTATTTTTTTTATTTGTATTTTGTTTTGCTGCAAGTATCAGTGGCTGACCATTTTTTCAGGGTAATCATGAGTTTTTACCATCTGTCTCATCTCATCATGGTTAGATTTTATTTTTGGTGAGTGTGAATCATCTGCACACAAAACTGTGATACATTTTTGGCTGTTAATTGTTTGAACTGTGGACTGTGGATTTAGTTAGTTTCACTGCTCAGAACAATGCCAACAATACAGGGTCATAAAATATATTCTTACATAGATAATGAATTGTAATGGTCTTAGATAACTGGAAGTGCCAGTTGTTCATCAAAAGTGACAATGCACAGCAATCCAAGTATGATGAGTGCTAGAGGAGAGAGAATGACATGTCATAGGTTACAGTTTGTTATTTGTGAGAGGCCATGCAAATTAAATTTAAGCAAGAGCTGACCACAGTCTAGACTGATTCTCATATCCTGTCCAGGCTTATTCTTCTAAACTGAAGTGAATGCAGTAGTCAATAAGTGAAGTAGCACCTTGAATAGTATTATTCCTATTGTCATAATTTGTCTGTCGGCCTTTTTTCACCTTAAAGGCATAATAGTTTTTTTTTTACTGGCCTGGTGATGGATGTTTATTCATTCTTAGTTTGTCTTGATTATAAATGTGGAAATATTGTCTTCTAGAAGTGCTGTACACAAAATTATTATTACTTGATTCCCTTTGCAACAAACATGAAATATGGAATGCAAAATGGTGCTTGAAGCTGCTCAAGGTAATTTACATCTCCAATGAAAAACAATAGACTTTGTAATAGCTTTTGAGTTAAGATCTATCTTTTCTTCTCAACATCTATCTTCTCTACAATATTGGATTTCCAACCCTCAGAGTTGAATGCAGTGGCCCAAAGCAGCAGCCTTTGCCCAGCTTATTTTCTTATTTTTCTGACATCAAAGGTAGTAAGACAGTGGTTACAAAAGTTTATAGATCTCAGGGCATTCACCAGGCCACATAATAATTTTAATAGTAATAATGGAATGTATGACTATTAGAAACACACTTTGCTGGTGAATGTTGTTGTGAAGTCCAGTCCATGATTTAGAACTGGTTTTGATTTGTTCTTGTCCACCTCAATACTGGCTATTATTAGAAACCCAGCTTATAATAGACTCTTAGTTTTTATGTCAGGAAATATGTTAAATTTCCCATACATGTCATTTTTATATTTCACACACACACACACACACACACACACACATATACATATGTGTGTGTACCACCAACCAAACTTTGATCTTGTATCCTGTTTTTTAGAGAGATTAATCAATCACACAGTCTTGTCTCATTTGTTTTTGATTAGCTGAAATCATTAGTTTTCTTTAAAAAGGGGGAAGTATTCTGTGGTTGATTTCAGTTTCTTTAAACTAACAAAGATGCCGCCCCTTCCATTCCTATGTGGAAATTACTGATCTCAGAAGTTGTGATAGTAGTAAAAAATTACTACTTTGTTAATAAAATATTACACTTTGTTAATAAAATGACTCATACTTTCCTGCAGAAATGGAGGAAGCCGCTGAAAGTTTTGGGAGTGCTATATAATTTGGATTTAAATACATAACATGATGGATATGTATCATTTTTTGTTTTGTTTTCTCTTCTTGTCTTCCTTTTCACGTTGATTGTAAAGAAATAACATTCTTGATTCACATATTTATGTGTTTTATTTTACTATATGAAATGAGCTTATGTGCAAACATTATGTACTACCTCAGTGTGCTAGTGATGTTGCACAAACGCATATGCCATAAACCAGTCTTGTTGCATCATTATAATTTTAATTTTACCAACTGTTTTTTGTTTGTTTGTTTACTGTTAGTAAAGTTGTTATAAAACTTTAATAAATAGAAGTTAAAAAAATAACACAAAGATGAAGAGACAGTCATTGTAAAAATAAATGAAAGCTGTTTTGGTTGAACATTTGCATTTGAGGATGCAAATGATAACATTAAAATGCCAACCTTTACACAGAAGGAAAGACCATAAAGAAACAAGTAGGCCTGCCTCAGAGCATGATCAATATCTCCGTCAGACTAGTCCGTCAGCATGTTCCTTTCTCAGACGATGTTTTTTTTATGTATCGAAGGGGACTTTGAAAACTGCAACATGGAGCTAAAAAAAAGGAAAGGATAATGTAGACTGAAAGGGTCAGCAGCTGGTAGGCTCATTCAACAGACCATTTCCTATGAGTCAAACTAATACACAGTAATAACAGTGACAGACTAACATGTGCAATCTAACAGAAGAGTAATGATATTCAGAAATACTCTTTTTGTACTTCCCTTGTTTTATTGGTTTTAGGCAAAACGAGCAAAAATAATTTGCCACTTTTGATGAACACCTTCCTAGTTCACTTGAACTCCTGAAGCCCAAACCCACCTGCCTTGCCTAGTAGACTGTAATGTACACATTCCTGTTGACATTCATCACTTCCTGACTGTAGGGAGCTAAACCGCTATGGACTCACTACCATCAACAGCTCCTGCCTCAGAGTGTGGTGGCATTTTTGGAGATCTATGAGGGTGTTTATGAGCAGCTTGAAAAGGGCATTTTGCAGATTTATGGATGACAAGGCTAAATGATCTATGGAAAACAAGCAGGGGGGGAAAGACGCGATGATGTTGATTGCAAAGAGTGTTTTTATGTGTGCGTTTTTGTTGTGTGTGTCTAAGAGGGGTGTGTCTGTCCCTCCAAATTCACTGGTAACTGACGTTCTATAGCACAATTTGACAGGGACAGGTGGTGGTGGGGGAGGGAGATATAAATGAATAAATAAAAAGGTCACGTCAAGCCATTTTCATAAAAGCTCATTAACTTTTATTTGTTGCAGAAGATGTCTGTGTAATTAGAATAACAGAGATTGAGCTAATGAAATTACAATAAACAGAGGTGGAGTGGAACCAAAAAATAATAAGGCAGGCCTAACGCATGTCTCTGACTTAACTGCACATTATTGGCAGGTGACCTTTCAAGGTGGTTGGGGTAGATTCCAGTCCCAGAGAGTATGTTGAGTGAACAATGGTTGTGTGTATGAATGATCAGAAGCTCACTATTCACCATTTAATAGTGAGTGTGGCTGCAGTCATCCTTGACTCTCTGCATGCAGCGCACACAATGCTTCAGTATTTTCCAGCTTGGCAGTGTCGTACTAATAAAGGAAAAGACCATACAGGTTTCCACTGCAATAACATCATGCAAAGGATTTATGAATTGGCACTTTTTCAACCTGAAGGTGTGTTTGTTTCCAGCTACTTTTCTTTGCATTTTTAATTTGCTCATTAAAAAGGGGAAATGCTAAATGATACCAATGTTACTGTGCTTGTTTTTCTTTTTTCATGTTATTAATCCCCACATTGTGCCAGGGGAACAAAAAAATCTTAATTATATTTGTGAAAATAGGTTAACTGAACATTTTCCTGCTCTTCATTACTTTATCCTTGCTTGGGCAAACATTTAATCACACAAATAATAAAAAAAAAAAAAAAAAAAGAAAAAAAAACCTAACAGAACACATAAATATTGGCTTCTTTGGTGAAGTTGCATATCATTTGCTGATATCAATAACAACAAATATTGGCCAATATATCAGTACATCCCTACCAATCGGGATGGAAAAAAATACAAAACTTGAAATACAGGAATATAATAAGAGGTGGAAATGTTTGTATATTGATAAAAGGTAATAGTGAATAAATGCAATTGAAAGAAATTTGGTAAATAGTTTTTTGCCAGCATGTTTGGACCAGTAAGGAGACTCTGATGTTAAATTATTTAATAAGAGAATTGCTACATTAGATGGAAATTATCAACAAAATGCCATCATGCATCTAAAACCGAAACATGTCAAATGTTTTGCCAAACTGTGACAAATTCTAAGAATTACATAGAGAAGTTTTAAACAATGCTTTATGACCTAGACCAGTATTTTGGTTCAGGGATCAACATGTAAAGCTAATGTCAGTTTTTTAATTTATTTATTTTTTGTCAGAATGCCTCCTTTTGGCGTCTATCAACCAACAGCCTGGGCAGTACCTCACTGTATAAAATGTTACATCTCTGTTTCATACAAGTTTACTTTGATGATGGTGAACCATGTAAATTCTCATTTTGTTTTTCCTTTTGCTAGAAAACACAGTTAAAATGGCAATACGCTTTGAAGTAAACCTGACTTGAGACAGGGAAACACTAGACTAAATGTGCGGTGCGGTATTAAGGAGAAGCACTACACTCTGTTGCTCATGGTCAGACTTGTGGCGACATGAGCGGACACCGGCGCTCTTCGCCTATATATTATTGATAGTGGGCAAGTATTGGTTTCTCTCACTAGCAAGAACGTTGCATCAATGATTAATGATGGCTGATGTTCTAGGTGTAAGAGGTGAAATTATAGGAACAGTAATCAATGTTCAGTCAATTGAATCATCTCATTTGTCTAATATCAACATGTAATGCAGACACATAGAGTCAGTGTTTTATGAAGTGATGATTATAACATAATTATATGTTATACTGATGAGATTGTGGGGATTTGTACCAAAGTCGCTTTTCCACCACGTGTGTGTTGTTCCAACCTCACCTTTCTAACCTGCGTGATACCTGGCTCAATTCCAAAGATATGAGGGAGATTTGTCAGCCTCCCTGTTTGTTCACTGTGTGTGCTGATAGCCTGGCAGCCTGTTTGTTTGTTTATTCGCTGTCTAGGTCAAAGCAGATGCCCTTGCTCTTCTTCTCTGGTGAGAGAGAGCCTTTCCGCTCTCTCAACAAGCCTCTGAATTTGATTCTCTGAACTCATACAGACCCTGTTGTGCTGACCTTTTCAGAGAACTATATGTTCTGTAAGGTAATGTCACCACATCCAATTCTAAGATCCAGTGCTTGTTGCCTAAAAGAGCTGAGGGTTGTCTGGTGTTGAAAATATTTGCGAATATGTTGTTCGTCTTGAAGGTTAACAACTCTCATCTATTAGAAAAGTTACTGAAGAGGTTTTTGCTGTAGCTCTACACTCTATATACAAAGCATGGTCTAAAAGTGCAGAAATTTTAATACATGGAGTGCTGACAATTTCCATCAGCACCGAGTGCAATTGATGCATATAATGCATTTGCTCCAACACTATTCATTAAATGGAGGAAATTAGGTGCATCACATTTATCCAGTGTTACAAATGGCATGATTTTCTTGTTTGGGGATTTTCCTGAAAATAGGAGCTGGTTAATCATCACATAAAATACAATTTTCTGTTACTGTTTCTTTATGCTTTATCAGATGTACAAAAATAACTTGTATTTAAATAAGAGTTAAAACTACCATATTGCATCTGAGATGTTTAGGACAAGTATGCTTCAACCTAACAGCTCGTCTGTCTGTGACTAATTAAGTGAATATTCTGTAATGTTTTTGAGCACCATAAGGATTAAAATTCTCCACATGGGAACATATCCGTTGATGTTTTCAGAAATGTTCATGTGATTTAAATGATTCTAGGCTTGAACATGATGCGTCAATATGTCTACATCACATCAGTCATCTAACCATTTCAGTGAAGCTTAATTAGTTTTCTCTCAGCTGGGTCCCTTCAGGGTTGTCACGTGGTGGATAACTTTTTGAAATGAAGGTTATTGACAGCAAAGTTAAAGCAGATTTAAGTCATCATACAGTATATCAGCTGATATAAATAATCAGCACGATAAATAGAGCTGCAACGAGTACTCAAGTAATTTGAGTAATTCGAGTACAATAAATCCTCAAATCATTTTTTTTTGCCTCGAGTATTTGTTTAATTATTAATTTCTTTAAACACCTCTGGCTTGGGCTGCTGTTCACCGGTGCAAGACTGGTGCTTGGTGCCTGGGACGGGCACGTTCCACCCCCGCTTCGGCACACACCAAAGCAGCACATACGGAAAGACACCCTCCGGGTGAATCTGAGGAATGAGCAGCAGCCCTGGTGAAGAACCAGCTATTCATCCATACAAGTGTGTCATGGCTGAGGTTGAATATCGGGGGAGTCACCCTGTCCACACCTGTCTGAAGGCTGTGCCGCTGCCGTCGGGATAACCGGTCATTGAACTGGATCGTGGCATTGATGGGTTAGAATTGCTTTAGGGTCATGGTGGAGCAAAACACATTCTGGCCCATCCACATGCTTTGGGTTGCCTGGTTGCGAGAGCAGTACACCCCTGCCATCAGGAGGAGTCCTAAATACGCGCTCATATGCAGAGTTGGTATCGGTCCGGTCCCGGACGGAGCATTTTCTCTGGAGGTTGGTCTAGTCCATGGTCATCTGGACTATTCTGTCAGTGAGACAGAAGTTGAAAACATCCTCCAGGCCCTCGATATGGGCCACAGTATATATTGCCTCGTTTCCACTACATGGAACCGGCTCGACTCGGGTACCAGGTACTATTCCTAGAGACTGTTTCCATTACAGGATACTACTGACTTTAGAGTACCTGGATGTTATAGTGGTGCAGCGCGTTACTTGTTGTCTGCTCAGAGTTGCTGATAAACTTGCTCGTTGCTTGTTGTCCCGTCTGAATTTTTATGTCAGCCACCAAGGACTGAATCTCCTCGACCAACCATGGTGTAGTTTTGTGGGCTGTCGTATCGATTAACCTACCACTATATTTACTGTCAACTTCTGCATCTGGTTTTTGTAAACCGGCAGGTCACAGAGATAACTGTCTGACCAACCAGTGGTCTGCAGTGTTTACATGTCATGTACTAGTATCTGTTCCCTAGTCCTGGAACCTCAGCAGAGGTGATACCAAAAAACTAGTGCTGGGTACCAGATTCCAGGTCCTTTTTCATGATGGAAACGCAAAATGGCCGAGTTGAGCCGGTACCACGAAGTGGAAACGCGGCATAAGGTGGGTCCACCATAGTGGAGGGAGCGTACAGCATCTCCCTGCTCTTAGAGATCCATCCCCCGTGTGAACCTTCTCCATGCTGAAATCTCGCTCCATCATGTCAGGTAGTGATGCAAAGTCAGAAATGCCCATTTTTTCTAAACTGTCCCTCTTCAGATTCACCTTGGTAATCAAATTCAGGTTTTACTTATGTTCATGTGTCTTTAAGGTGCTGGTAAATGACCCTGTTCATGTACCTCAGTGCTGTGTAATACTTGTGTGTAGGGGACTCTCTGCAGGTTTGTGCAACGTGTGTTTCACAATAACAAAAGAGCAGAGGGATTTTAAATGTTTTGTTAAAAAAAAATAAATTGCACATGAAATGGAGTGACTTAACGGTGCACTTTGAAGTCTTTATGTGCATTTTAAGGGCACAAAGTCATATAATGTACACACCACACCCATGCAGGTATAGTATTGGATTGTTGTATTGTTGTTTACAAAGCCAAAAAATAAATAGATAAATAAATCTGATTACTCAAATAATTGCTGAAATGTTTGATAGAATACTCAACTTCTAAAAGAGTCAATAGCTGCAGCCCTAATGATAAATGTCAAATATCCTACTAAGGTTAGTTGAATTTTTGATTTCAAAAAGGATTCATCTTATGATGCCATATATTGATATTCTATACCTATCTAAACCTCCAGATGCTGATACAGCAGCAGCTGAACTCACCCCCATTTGCCATCACCTTGAACCAGCAATATTTCCTGAAAATCACATCAAAGCTTTTATATAATTTTATCAACTTCTGTATCATTCATGCATATGATACTTAAATACTGCCTGTAATACGTATCCAGCTCCATATAATGACCAAACATTACCTTTGACCTGAACTCATTTGAATATCGTGTTGGAAAATAAAGAAAAATCATTAGTAAAATCTAAAATATTCTTGCCCACGTTGTAGATTCTATTGCTTGAAATGTTAAACATACAATATTTATACATAAAATATATCACGCTTTAGAATCTGCAAGGAGGGCAAGATGTTCAATTTTAAGACAAACTGAGAAGATTTAAAAATGATCCATTACATGCAAAAGTGATTGTCATATCCCAACTGATCACCTAAGCATGTCTGATTTAAAAATGTTTGTTTTTATTATGATCATCAGTATTTGTTGCTTTAATGGAACTCCTTTCCAGTTGAGTAAATCATGTTGCTATTAATACAAAAGAGTTCCAGACTTAGTATTATAGACATTATCAGGCTTAAAGGGATCCCTTTTGGAGATGTTTGATATTACTGTTTTGCTTTAGCAACTGAGTTATGCATCGCTGAACATGGTCCAAAATGAATTTCTAGACATAATTATGCATTTGACTGAGCCAGACACACTTATTTTTAAAATAAATCCAAAGTGGGCAAAACGGATAGGATACCAGAACATGTCCTTTCCTGTTAAAAGGCTCATTTTTGTAAAGGTTAAGCAACCAGATGTTGTTTGTGGTTTTAAATATGTTGGTTTTCATGCGTAGAACTTGACAAACACTTAACAAAGACCAGAAAGATTTACAAACCTAGACGCAGAACATTCATGATGGCAAAGAAAATTAGCATCCAAATATGCATGAGAAACACTGACGAAACAAATTGTGCAATGATCGTTACATCCTCCTGAGACCCAGTCAGTAACAGTTTTGGCTTTTTTACATTAAATAACTGCCTTGATTGGAAACGGCATGATGCGGCAGTTTTTTTCAGATATATTTTAAATTTATGTATATTTTTCTTTTTTATGGCATGTCCTGTGCAGTGGAATCATTTTTAAGTAAAGCTGTGAAACTCTTGTAAACTACAGAGTACAAAAATGCATCGCTGAGTCTTAGGAAGATACCAAAATATAATAATTTCATAATGCAGCCATATAATTATATGAAATATGCAGTGTCTTTATGCATGTGTACCACATGAATTTTTCTTTTATTTTTCATACAATGTAAGTAATGATTCAGTTTTCAAACTGCAACTGGATTGCTCAAATGATCCCACTGTGTAAAATTTCTGAGCAGCTTGTAGAGTGAGCTTCAACTCCTGATGTGTAGGAGCTCTGATCATGTTCATTCGAGACAGTGGCCTTGTTACCAGACTGCTTGATCTCTACAGGAGTGCAAGCTCCTGCTGCAACATCGCTCTCTAAAATAGCTACATCCATTTTCACATTCTCATGTGAAATCTCGTGTGGGTAGAAGGATTAAGAACAGTGCAATAAAACATACCTGAAGCTCTGCAGACAATCCATTAGTACACACGAAGATAATGCAGGTCAACACCCAGTAGTATCCTCACTTACTATACATACACATACACCCACATGGAGTATTGATGTGCTGTCATGCGGGCTGCCCCGGGCAATGAACTGTTTCCCAAAACATATATACAATGCATTGTGTGCATTGTTTTCTTTCTTAAGGAACATTTTTAAAAAGACCCATATTTTTGACACAGCAGTGAGTTAGAAACACACTGGCACCTGGTGCAGCAGTTGAATAGCTGCTGAACCTGTGAAACAATCATTTTGACAATGGCACGCCAAGTTTTTTCTACTTCCTTTGTGGTTTCACATTCGGTGAGCTGGTAATTTTTTCTGCTCTCCCTATACTTTGAAACTTTTTGTCCCCAGCTGACAAAAACAAAACCTCTTCAAGATGACAATACTTGAAAGTCCCACATTTGCCTCTCGCACTCGTACATATTTGGTGGACGGTGCATATCCATTGCTCTGGTTGACATAAGTCACACACTAAACTTTACCTACCAATGTGATTTTTACATACTAAAACAATCAAGTAAAGTGTAAGGAATTGATAAAAGCTGGTTGTGTGAAGTTAAAAGCTCTTTAAAATAAATACATACAAAGCTGAAGATGTAGCTCTGTCAAGTTCATCAGTATTGATTTTGTCATTCAGTTTAATTTCCCCAATGCTTTGAAGCCATGGTTGAAGACAGGGTTCCTATGTTCCAAATGTGAGTTAATATTATGGCCTTTGGATCTTGTGTGTTGGATTTGAGGATGTTTGCTCTTGCAGCAGGTAAATGTCACACCCAGGGTCATATTAAAGTTTTCAAACAAGCTTTTAACCTTCGTCATGAAAGTTTTGTGTTTATTATAGTTAGGGTCATTCTGGATTTAATGTTTTAGCAAGATAAAAAAAATAAAGCTGTAAATGAAATACAGCTGTATAGTCTTTTGCTCTTATGTTTCCTATGGTATGTTATAAAATGAGCTCTTTACCGGTAACTTAGTACTGACTTGTTCTTTTTTTATGGACTGTATATGTTAGTTATGTAAATTTGGGGTAGGACAATATAAGTTCGGCTTCTTCCTACTCCATTTTGGACATAAAGCGTTGTTGAGGAGCCACAATGAGATAGTTGAACATTGTGGGGTGTTTTTTGTTTGTTTTGTTCTGTTTGCCTTTTGTTCACCTTTGTATTTTTTTATACTTATGTTGGAAATAAAGTTCAAAGCCATAAAATGTTTAGGAAGTCAGTAGTGTTAATATCACGAAGAGTGTTTGAACTCTTTAGAGAGGCACAAACTACAAAATGTTAATTAGGGCTTAAAGTTGGTTGGATATTTTGTTTGTCTCCCCCTTTACCTTTTGTTTGCTGTGGTAGACAACAAACCAATGGAAAATGATAGGTGTTCTCTCCAACACATTGTTGTGCACATAACACCTCATCTTTCAAAGCCGCAGAGAAACAAATCAATACTGCTCTGTTGATACAGAAAGCAAATAAAACAAGAATTCCAGCTCACCTGTGTTCATGAGGTTTTGCTTTTTCTGTGGCTTTTGCACATTAAGAAAAAATGTTTTTCCCTATTCGGCCTACATTGTATTTTATAGTTGCCTTGTATACTTTTCTCTTTCAGAAGCCTTTCGCCCATGTAATCCAGGGGCGTGCTGTTCAGCACCTCGAGGCCACACTAGGCAGTTCCAGACAAAGTCACATTAGCTTCTCTTGACCTCACAGTTGTAATCGGCTCTGGGGGGAGGCGGGGGGGTTTCATGGTATTTTGCAAGAGTTCCATGCTCAATGTTAATAGTCTTGCAGGCGCCAGGCAGAGAGTGAAGAGCAGGGATGTGAGCATTACAACAGCTTACCTGGAGATTACAGCATCAGCAGTTCATTCACAATGCAGCCCTGAAGGATTGGACTGCCATTACCCTACCACAGGACTATATGACAGAATTCCACTCATGACAATGCACAGCTCCATACCGCATTCTTGGAGATTAGCTTCCATGTGTCTCTACAGTAGTGTATTTCCATTCACAATGGATAAGGAATAGGAATTGGCAGCATTCTCTTTCTTTTAGAAATCTTCCCACAGTGCCAGCCATGTTATAGGACTGGAGTGGCTAGCTCAATCCTAACTCAATCGAGGATCATCAACAATTGTCACTAAATCAACCCCTTTAGTCTTTAGCTTCTCTCTCAATTCATTACAAGTGAATGGGATTTTATTGGCGTGACCATTTTAACAGGGACTCGGGGAGTGTGGGGAAGCTTGTAAGGCTGGATCGACACAGGCAATTTACGAGGGGGATCGACGGCGACTTGAGGCCAAAACCAGCACAAAACAAACAGAGCTAGAGAGCGCAAAAGAGAGAGATTAAAAGATTTGTCACCCCCTCCCCATCCCCATCATTTCTTCTTTTTATTGTTTCTCATGTTTTCTTTTTTCTTGGCTTATTTGTTTTGCTTTACTCAGCCACCTCTATCTTGGATGTTGTTGGTCTTCGAGGCTGCCTTGTCATTGTTTTGTGTATATATTTATTTTCTTCTGTTTAGAGTTTCTCAGACAGTCATCCCAGCAAATTTGAACAAGAGAGATACTCAGACTTTACCCTTATCTATATCTTATCCCGTCCCCTCAGTTTTTTTCAGTATATTTTAAATGCAAAGTAGCTCTTTCCTGGAGTGCAAAGATACATAAAAGACCAGAAGAATGCAAATAAACCTCACAAAATATCCTGTTTCAGTTAAATTTACCTTCAGCTGAGTTCCAGCACATTTCCAGATATCTGAAAGTGGCATTGAAGGTATCATTATTAGTATTAGTATCAAGAGCAAGAGGAATGAAAATGTTTTTATTTTCAGCAATCAAAAAAAGATTTGAATAGGTTCTTATTTTTTTTTAGCTCTAATCAAAAGCCCTTGCTGGGTTTTTATCTTGGCAGGAAGCATCTTAGAAGTCATCCTTGATGAGTAGTAAAACCCTTTATACTGTTCAGAACAATGTCTGATAGCTATAGCTCATTGATCAGTTTTAACTTTTAGATGCTGTTATACATGTTCTTTCTGCCCAAATAAAATATGCTTGACAAACTATTAATGAGGAATTCAGAATATAATTTATTTTTTATTTATTAGTTTTTTTATTTGCTCTAATCATCAGGAAAATAAACACATTTTTTGTACACATTACACTCCTTTTATTTAAATGAATCACTAAGTGAAGGTGTACAAAGTATCTATATATTATAAGCATTCCTGCAATGTGTTGACAACAATCCCCGCAGTTGGTATAAGCTGGTGAGAAGTGGTATGAAAGTAAATCTTCAGTGAGCACAATAAGCCAGTAAAATAGGATCAGCATATCAAAAACCAACAGTGACATTTCAGGCAAGGAGAGAAAAAAAAGCCATCCATGTATATTTTTTCTTTAACAAACAGATCCCAGATCCCTGATGCATGTTTTACTCATAAACCACATGGGAAAATGTATAGTTGAAGGTTACAGATGGATGAAGAGATGTAATCTGTAGGTCAAAAATCAACAAGTCCACAAAAAGTCACCAAAGTCTAATGGTTTTTTTTTGTTGTTGTTGTCGAAGTGAGTTTTATTACACAGTTTGGGTTTTCATCAGACTGTTGTTTTTCCTTCTGTGCCCCACCCTTTACAGCAGTCGTCAGCCTCATCCTGCTCCTTATTTTAAATAAGAGATAAGCCCTTTGCCAAGGTTTCTTACATCTCATATCTCCTGCTCCTCTCTCTTTGCACTCTCCACCCCCCATCTCTTTCCCACTCCTCTCTTTTCCCATTATCTCCCCTTCGCTCCCATCTCTCTCTGTCTTCCTTGCTTTGCAAAGATAAGATTTGCTCTCCCCAGTGACTTCATAGTGTCGATACTAATGTGCTGCTATCATTGATGAACTGTCAGACCACCTCTTCCCATCATTCACCATTCCTCCTCTGACCTTTCTGCAGTAACAATGCAAAAAAAAAAAAAACTTCTTGAGATGTACATATTCCATATGATTACATTTTTCAGTGCATGCTTTTTAATCCTGAATGACAGATTTAGATTGTTTTGCTGTGTTTAATAGTAGATGTAATGTTTCAGAGCGATGCTTAATATTAAAAAGAAATTAACAATATAGCTGAATTTAAGATGTTAGAAACACATCATTAAACCGCAGCAGAATACATGATTGCAACAGCAAGAGGCCCCAGCCCCTCTCAGTCAGGGGTCTGCTTGAGAAATGGAGCAGCAAACATGTCACTTAATGCGGGTTGATGTGTCTTTGCTCACAGTTGTTGAGCTCAGGGAGGGAGCGAAGCGTCTGCCAGCTAACAGTTAGTGACATCAATGAGGTGGATCTACTGCTGATTGAACCTAACTGTACTGTGTGTGTCATCTTGGTGAACTCTGTAATCCAAATCACCTAAGAGCATCATAAGTGTGTGTATTTTTAGCTGTGGGTAGCCCGGGGGGAGCCATATCTCAAACCCCCGGCACCATTAGTGTTCTGCTCTGTCTATAGAACAACACATAGAAACAACTTTTCAAAGTGTCTTTGCCATGGGGGGTAAAGACTCGAGATGCTCAGCCCAGAGGGTGAAATGTCACTGCAGTGCTTTCACGTCAAATGAGTCGTTTGACTTTCTCTTTACACCAGTCAGCCAGTCGACAACATGAATGGAACATGTTTAAGTAAAATCTCTAAAGTGTGCCAGCCATATTTACAGTTGATGTCTAATCACTGCTGATGGCTAAGAAAGTAGCTTGAAATAGGCAAAGACTTCACAGAGATTATGCTGGCAGGCTGTCTCGAACAGCCCAATGATGTCATCCCCTGCCTCCATTTCTCCTTTTAGGCCAGTTTTGCAGTCAATACTTGTCAATCTTGTAACTGCAGGCTTTATTAAAGGCTTTTTGTAAAAGGAAATGGTCTCGGTTTTCTGGGAATCGCTGTGGTGCTTACAGCTTGAAGGCTCAGAATTTGATTTGTTACCTTAAATAGCTGTTATCTTGTGCCTATGCATTATGAAAGGAGTAAGAGTATTTCCTAACATGCCTTTTGACTGAGACCTGTGTACATTAAATCCATATTTTAAGTCTGTGGATGATATTTTGTTGTAAATAAAATCGGATATTTACATTTTAAGCACATAAGCAACATAAGCTCTTAGACATAAAATAAAAAAGAGGCAAGTGTATTGAACACAATGTATCTTGAGAATGAAATAAAACTAAGCACATAACATGTCCTAGTAGATTAAATTCTGATTACAAAAGCCAAAAATGTAACCCTGTAGGTTTGTGTGTTGTTTGATAATCTGACCATTTGTTTTCTTGGTTTTATTCATCAGAAGAAATAATCTGTTGGAGGATTTTGTAGTAGTGGACATCTCTTGATATTATTAGATGAGTTCATAGTCATTGTAAGAAACTTTTGGACAAATGGATATACAAGCCATTTTAGGTCACCTTGTATAGGGATTAGCTGAAAACCCTTTCCAAATTAAAAAAAACAAAACCTGATTTGTTTAGATATTTAAAATAAAGTCTAAGGAAAACAAATGTGACCATTTAATATTGTCTGTCTGTATTTTGATCCTGCTTTTTTCCTGCTCTGTCTGCTTCTTCTGCTCCACCTTTTGATTAAATGTTGGATTTCAGAGTTATTTAGATTATGCATTTGTTTTAAACCAACATCTACCTTAAAATACCACAACATGCATATCTGGACACTGTCATGCTTCGTGATGCATGTGTCTCATTGAAGCAGATAACTGTCCAAACATAGATGACATGATGCCACATTGAGATACATGCTGCACAGCTAGAGAGCATTTTAATTGCAATAAAAAAAAACTTCAGCTATCCAAAATATCAGCAGTAAATGTCAGGTTTTGGTTTTAGCCCCTTGTAATCAAAGAGCAGGGGCCTGCTAAAGCTTACTAGAGCTGCCATTTTACATGAGTGTTGAGCAGTCATACAGGGAGAAACTCATTGTACTGTAGAAAAGGCAGAAGTACCCTGTTGACAGCAGCCTTAATAGACCAGAATGCCAGACAGCCACAAGACATGTTGTTGTTTGGGCGGTGTGCTGCAGTGTTCACTTTTCCTTCACTGGCTGAAACTTAATATTTTACTCAGCTGTTGCTTCTTGTTTCCACATACACTTACTACCTGCTGCATTCTCTGAAGGATGTTGAAAGCCTCTCTTAAATGTAGGAAATCACTGATGCAGAAGTAGACAACAACACTTGTGTGCAGTAAAGCTTTAATCAGAAATGGAAGGGTTCGTTCCTCCGGCAAATCTCGTCTGGTCCTCAAAGAATTGGTTACTTAACTGAGTGCTAGTCATTATTTCAGGATTTAATTACAGTGACACATGAATGATATTAATGTAAATTTCAATGGAGTTTGAAATCAAGGTTAAATGTAGTGAAAAATGAGTCAAGTTGAAAATCAGATGGTATTAAGTCTGCTAGGCAGGAGAGGCCTAATGGGCAGGAAGGCAGCCAAGCCAGGCCAGTGTTTTCAGGTGAAAAGTACTTATTACCAGTGTTCATACACTTATGGGAACTATGTGAATTATGCAGTACCTGCCATTTTTGTCCAATTTGAAATACTCATATTGTAAAACTCTGTACACCACACAAATGCAAAGCACTGTCTCTGATGGATAATAACTGTAGTTTTTTTGTCAGAGGTCTGCTTGATTCTTTTTGCCGCTGTCACACACAGCAGAGCTAGAGATATTGGGACTCATTTTCTTGCCTTCATAAGAAGCCATTTGCTGTCATCCATCCTTGTATACTGTGAAAAACAAGTCCCATGGTCTTAAAAATAGATGGAGCTAGATAATCTATCGCAGCAAACATAAAGCCTTCACTTGATTCAGTCCAAGTTTTATGTTTGTATGTATTTCATTCAGTCTTGGTTGTGTGTCATGATTTTTGTATGCAATGCTGCCTTTCAAAGAAGAATGACGGAATGAAGAATTTAATCAAGTTGCTTCACAAAGTTTATCGTTACATCCATGCCTTTTTTTAGCTGGGCGGCCTTCTGTAAGCTGAATGACATTTCAAGCAAGATTTAGCTTCACAAAACCTTTTTATTAGAGCTACAGAGTTGGGTTGTATAATCAAGCCTTTTTTGAGCCTTAACAGCCTTTCTTTACTGTCTCTTTCATTGTCTTGTTTTTTGCTTTCTCCAGTCTCATCCTGTTAGCCAAGTAGTCATCTGTGGATAAATCAGCCTTTCTCATCGGAGTTGTTTGAAATCACTTCTGTTTTTCTCATTTGAATCCTAGACGAAAATGTCTGATGCTATTCACCGACAGTAGATGGTAAACATAACGTGCTCTGCACCCCTCGGTAAAATGTAGTGTAAGATTCTGGTGAAAGTTACTGCCCTGTAATTTACATTAGATTGTCATTGTGTAAATTTGGTGCAGATATCTCAATGCATTCTTCAGATAATGTAATTATGTCGTTGAAAGGACATGTTGCCATTTGACTTTGAAAAAGTAGGTCAAGGTTAGGGCTGGGCGATATGGAAACAAATCATATCACAATATTTTTTTTCACATCAGACGATATTGATATGTATCACGATATAAATCAAATCACTGTTTTTTTTGTCCAGGTTGAATTTTCCGTTACTCTTAAGTTATAAAGTTGTATAGACATCAGAAGTTATATATATATATATAAATATGATTTATTTTCTGTCAGAGGTTGAACATGACAGATGTGCTGAAGAACATGAGACAACTGTTTCAGATCAATAAAACAGGCGCATATATTTATAACTAAACTAAAAGTCTGACCAGGAGGCAAAAGCTTTCAGGTTTTAAAAGAGAACACAAACAAAACAGGCCATCTTCATGAAACAATACCGGGGGTAAATACATGGGGGTGCGTTCCATCACTGGCGTAACCCAAAAATGAAGCTTAACACACTTTGAATGTCCAATTCCCGGCTTCTGTGCTGCACTCTACTTATTAGTAACCCGGTTGCCCGAATTCTATGTCACATTTTCTCCTGAGGGAACACTCATTACCTCCGGCTGCAGCCCAAACATTATCGTGTGCTGCGGCTGCTCTTACGCCTGTGCTGTGTGCGTCAACCTAACTCGCCGTGGCTCTAGCGTGACGGGTTCAGTGCGGCGCTACTTAATTATGATTGGCTGTTCTTATGTCTGTCAAAACATAGGTGAATGAAATCTCTCGAAATCGTATCGAGTATGTCTCATATTTCTATCAAGGAAAAATTATTTTGCGATATATTTCGTTATCGTTTTATTGCCCAGCCCTAGTCAAGGTGACCTATTTTCAGTAGGCTTCTGCTCCATGCCAAGATCCATCCACTGCATAAATTTGGTGCAGATATCCCAATGCATTCTTCAGATAATGCAATTACATTGTTGAATGGACCGATAGACAGATGGACAGCCAGATGACAAAATGATTGCAATACCATTCTGGCCATAGTTGGCCGAGGGGTAAAAATGACTTTACTGCATTACCACATACAAACTGCATTAAATACATATTCTGGTATGAGTAGGATATTTATCATTGGCCTGCAGTCTATTAAAGTTTCAACATGTGTGTCTTTTGTTTGACCTTGTCCCAGTGCCCTGATATATGTGAACCATTCTTCTACTCTGTCCTCTAACTTTAACTTTCAATGCAGTGTTGACATTGAAGTGTGCTGCCATTCATTTCTCATGTTATTACCTCTCCCTGACCCCCTTCTGAAAGCTGCTTCTGCTTTATGAGTCAGTACTGTGTAAGGTTACAGCAGTCTCATCATGTCCTAAGGCACTATGGAGTGACTATAGATTTGGAGTTGGAATGGATTTAGAAGTTGGACATCAGTAATCTAATCTGATGCCTCTTAAATGCTTTCAATAACTTTGCATACTGCTCCGATATATTGGCCAAGCTCCATTATCAGCCCTGATTAACATGTCATCACCAACAAAACTTCCCACTATAATGGTGCATTAATTATCAATATTATACTCAAGGATATTTCAGAATATACGATTCAGTTAGTGTTCTGAGTATCATGAAGGGATGAGGGATAAGATAAATCACATCTGTATTTGCATTTATATCAACTATATTATTAGTATTTTTAACATTGATACAGGCCCAGAAGTTCACAATTGGTGCATCCCTGCTAATAAAACTGATAACTTTGCAAGAATGAGCCCCCCACCATTTAGCATATGGTATTATAGCTGTCATCATATGTTTCACAAGGTAGGTAAATAGTTGGATTTGCCCTCATTGCTTTGGGAAATGCTCAGGGATTGTGTTTCTTCAGGGCAACAATTCCTGTGCGTTGAATGTTATCTACCCAATAATGTTTGTATAGAGATCAGTAAAATACAAAAATAACAACCTTGTGGTAAAGCTGAAGTCAGGAGATTCATCCCCGAGGAATCGTTTCTGTACAGTGTTTCAAGGCAATCCATCTCGAGGTTTAGAAGATTAAATACACTGGACTAACACTGCCATCCATTGAACCATGGCTCTGGCATGGCTACAATACAAACCCAAAACCGTCCAACCAAACTAAAAATAAATGAATTTGCAGATGTAGTGCTTCACTGTTCCCTCAGGTGAACTAAAATGCATACTGCATACACAAACAACTATAAAGTTCAGAACAAAGATAATAACTCATTTAGGATATTTTTAGTTTTTTTCAAGAAGTATTGTGGGTTTGATTTATTTTTATGCCAGGTATTTGAATATTTTAAAACATCTGTATAGAACATTTTGTAGGCATGTGTGAGATGGAAGCAGATTGTCTTGCTCTGTGCAGAAATAGCTACTACATTTGTTGAAGTGACATCGCTCTAATCCTCTCCATTTGACCCCATTTCTTGCTTTCCCTTCCTGAAATCCTATAGTAAATTGCGAATACTGTATATGATGTGCTGTTGTTAGATAAATCAGGCAGTTTGGCTATTTTTTTATCAGGATTCTAAAATTTCAACTGTATTTTTATATTTGTCAGCTGGAAGTTTGGTGTTTTGCTGTTGAGATTTGGTTTGAAATCTGCAAAGGCCATGTCTTGTGGATTAACTTGTCACTCGGAGAGAAAGTTTCTGACAATAAGAGTCCTGGACAAAGCCTCCATCTGATTAGAATGTAAAGAGGGAGGAAAAGTGGGTGAGGGGAGTGTTCTGTACTTTGTGTGTTTGCATATGTTTCTATCAGTCTGCCTGTCTTCCCTGTACTTACTCCCTGTCTCTTAGTGACTAACATTGTCATTTCTTTTCTTCTGTGCCTCTCTGAAGTGATGTCAAATAGCCTTGGGTGAAAGCCACTTTTTCTCTTCCCTTGTACCTTTTGAAATCTCTGGTCTCTGAGTGACACTCTAGAAGTCAATAATGCACTTTCACATGCAAGAAAAGTAACTCACAAGACAAGGACCATGTCAACTGATTGCTTGCATTGAGTGTTGGTAATAAAAGCTAACCTTTTCTCTTTACTGTGGTTATTTTAGAAATTGAGGCAAAATATACAGAAGAAAACAGCAGAAAAAAGTTTCCTAAAAAGCAGACAATTCACTCAATTTGTAATTTATCATTTATGAGCTCTGATGATATGTGTGGATCAAAAGAAAATGGACATATGTGCCACTTCAGTATCCTTTGTGACTTATTTAGTTTATACCACATTTTAGCAACATCATGTAGCTGATAGATGTGTGAATAAAACCTGAAGTAATTTACTAACACAGATGAGTTGTCAAAATAAATTAGTTCTTTTTGTTAGTTCGCTGTATTGTACTGTATTGTATATCAAATGAATGTTAGTTAAGACAACAATAGTAGTTATAAAAATATAAATTATTTTGGTTTTTATGAACAATTGTATTTGGAAGAAGTAAATAATTGACCGTTTGGCATAAAATTACAGGTAAAACTAATGATATTTGCAAAAAGGTGCAGGATGGGGCTTTTTACCATTTGTGAATTTGTACACGTCGAGTAGGCAGCACTTTTACGGTTAATCTAAACAAAACAGAACTAAAATAAAAGATCCAAAATATTTCAAACAATAAAGATCATGCTAATTTTACAATTACAGCCTTATTTTAAAAAAAAAATAAAAAACATTTTTCGAGGTCTTATTTTTCCAGTTTGAAATTGAAATAGATTTTCTCATTTCCTTCTCATAAATGTTCTGCATTTCACTACCCAAAAATACACTCCATCAGTCAATTATATTATTAGTGTTGAATGATTAATTTACCTGTAGTCACAGTGTCAGCTGTATAATTATGTACCAACAAAAGGCTACAAGGTAATTACAGAAACAAATGTCACGTGTAGGTGTGAATATGAAATCTTATTCTGTCTATGTGTACCCTGCTTATTCACAGCCCCCATGATGAAGAAATATCTGATCAGCCTCTGATTAGGTATCAGGTGTGGATCAATCAAGGTCACATGACTGACTTGCATAAAAAACTGTTGTAAATGGATGCCGAAGAGTAGGCTGAACCTGATTTGCAGCCTCCATTTTTTTCAGTCATTTCAGGACATTTTGGATTCAGGCTCAACAATCTAGAGCAAAATGAGGTTCTGTGTTAACTAGGGATGCAACGGTACAAGTTATCCATGGTTCGGTAGGTATTGCGGGTCTTGAGTCACAGTTCATGGTACGGTTTGGACGCAGAGGCCGGCTGGAGCCTGGCTGTGCGCTGAAATGTAAGTGGGAGCTGATGGAGAGCCTTAAGGCTCATTTATGCTTACTTTACGTACATAAATAAATACATCCGTCTCTAATGTTGTCATGCATCACTGCCTTCATACTTCGATGCATCCTGTACATTGGAATGAGTTTCTCAATCAAACCACCAGAGGGTGCCACTCTTAATTACCATACTGGTCGAATGCCATGAAGAAGAGTAAAGTTGTTTAAGAGGAAGAAGAAAGTCAATAATAAACATAGCAATGAAAGGAGATTTTACTAATGTGGATACTAATGTTAATATTGAGAAGGGTAGTTGGAAGTAGAAGGGCTAGGCTCCGCTGTGTCCAGGTCTAGACAGGCTACGCGTCCGACTCTAACCAATGACAGTAGAATTCTGTAAGTCAGTCGTCTTGTAAAGCTCTAATATAAATGTCATTTGAAAATTACAATTGAGCCATACCATGGTACATACTTGTACTGAACTGTGAGAGGCGTACCATTCAGTACGACAATATGTGTACCGTTGCACCCCTAGTGTTAACGTTCAAAATCTCTACATCATCAACACAACAAGTTTACTTCAGCATCTAAACAATAACAATCACAATATGGTTTAATCACAATATGAGTTGACCACACTGTACAACTCTTCTCCATAACGCTCAAATATAAGTATTTTCTATTGGCACAAAAAAAATATATATTCATACATACTAGAAATATACGGTCTGGGTTCCATATTCCATTGATTAAAAAAAAAAGTCTGAAATGCTTCACTTCAGGTAGTGTAGATCTGTGACAGATAGGTACAAGATGAGGTGGGGTAGTCAAACATTTTATCTGCTCTAAATTAGGAGGAAGTGTAGCGGATACTGTGGTTATTTCTGAGCAGATGACAAATCTGGATGCATACTTAATTGCTGCAAATGAAATCTGTTTCCTTGGCTTGCTCGACCAGGCCACAGAGGGCAACAATAATTCAGATTGTGCAAACATGTTAACCGTGACGTACACAAGTACAAGTCCAACTCCATTTGATTTTTTTTTTTTTTTTAGAGCTGTACAAACAAAATATGTATTGTAACATTCACATAACCATTTCAAACTGGAGTTGGGGCACTGTGTCATGTAGTATGTTGAGGTTTACTGACTAAAAAATAATTTCCCTACTGCTCTTTAAGCTGTTATATTCATATGCATAGCTATGCAAAAAGAGACACCGTATACCGCATAAGCTTGAGGTTAAAATTCACTTTTTCAGCCACAGCATATTTCTGTGCTATGTCACTTAATGTTCTCTCAGTATAGATGTTAATAATGGCAGAGTCCTTACAAAACAGCAAAAACACATGCACACGCTACAGTGTATTTCACAGTTTGTGGCTATTTCAGGCACTTACACATAAGAGTTGATGTCTCCATCATTTGCCATTGCTTCTAAAGCTATGTGCTGGTGCCAGAGAGGGATCCATTTCCTTCCTAGCTGTCTCTGATGTTAAGCTTGAACTCCCTTTGTGATAAATTGCTGCTGTGCTTTAGCCCTTTATCTGTGATGAGATGATTATTTTCAGAATTATAGATGGTTATTTTTAAAGAACTCAACAATTACAATAGATTGTTTTTCTCAATGTGCTTTGATATTGTATCCAACATTTCCTTTTAACTGAGGGATTATATACAGAGAGACTTACTTTAATTAAAGGACATCACAGATTTTTTCATGTCACAGAACAGTTATTTATTTTATCATTAGATCTCATACAGTCTTATTTGTCATGTTATACTGTCATGTACAGCTGAAGTGTGTTGTGCAACACACTTCATTCTTTATTATTTCAAATTGTAAATGTTTATAAAATTAGATGACACTTTGTTTATCCCACAACGGGGACATTCACTGGTAAAGGCAGAATAAAGTGCAAGAAAGAATGTGCATGCATAAAGACAAACAATATAAAAATAAGAGTAGTAAGTAATAAAATAATAAATACATCTCACCCTGATTTATTTTAAACTGTTGTCTCTACATCCATACTCTTTGAATTCAGCCAATCTTTAACAGCATATCTTCCGTCACATGCAAAGAAATGGTAAAAAATAGTGAAATAGAGGAGGTTGTTTTTCAATGCAGACATGCTTTTCTCCCCTTGGTAAATCCTTTAGTTAGCTTGGTGAGGATTAGGTCTGAAAAGTCTCTCATTTGTCTCCAAAGCCCTCAGGGATTCATTGGTGAAAAAATGCATCTTCTCCACTGCTTCTATCTGAATTTTACTTGGAATTTATATATTCTTATTGCAGGCCATGTCTGAGCTCCTTTTTATACCCTGTGACAGTCTTCTTGATTAATTTAACTTTTTTTTCTTGCTTTTGTTGCTGGAGGTATTGCACACTAATTTAGAGATATAGAAGAAAGTGTCACATTTGGCTGGATGTCAATTTTTGCCCAAATTCATTTGAGCCTTTTGCATTTTCGTTTAGTATTTGATAAGTCTTTCCTGGAAAAGCAAGAGCACTGAAAAGGTGTCTTTCTTTCATCTCACAGGATTCTAAGCATTAGCAGTTGGTAGCATTTTTGCACTAAGGCATCACATATACATAGGAAAGCTTTTGAGCATTTTATCAGAAAACTGTTCTGCACATTCCCATAAGAAGTACGCAGAAAAGACTATGATCCCTGTGGGGTTGGGTCCCAAGGCAATCCACAATATAACAAAATGGAAAATGGCTCAGGGACACATTTAATGGTTAGCAACATGTCGTGGCAACTCAATGGGATAAAAGAGACAAGTGTAGAAAGACTGGGTGTATCCTGCCAAGTATCTCAACATGACTTACTGAAAGGGGATGTTGAACTGAAATATGTTGTGAGATTTTAAGCTCTACAAGTGCTCAAACTCTATTTGCAGTGTCTTCAAATCAGAGCTGTTTTGTGATGGACAAAAAAACAATTATCTAATGAATTTTTCTACTAGTACTTAGAAAGATGGTTTTCATATTGCTAAGCCTCAAAAACAACAAAACTAACAAAACTAAACTTTTTTTTTTTAAAGGTGTCAAAGGCAGTTTTAGGGTGAGAACATTTTACATCTATCACTAAAGATCAACACGAAATTGGTTTATTTGTGTTTGTTTCAAAAACCTGATGACATTGAGTTTATACACGAGCACAGAAAGGCATAGGAGAAGAGACTCTGTTGTGGTCAGTGATGAAATGAAAACCCTTTACTGTAAATCAAACACCCCATTCTTAGGCTATGGATAGAGAAAAAGGGTGCCTTGTGCTCAAGGGTGCATTGTGCCTCATCATGATGATGAAGCATAAAAATGAAAGAAAAGGTGATGGACTGTGATCTGAGATGAGTCAAGAGAAAACTGAGTGATCGCCAACAATTATATAAACAGCCTCTTCTTTACATCTGAAAAAGAAGGTCCCCTGTTTCAACTTAGCAAATGCTCTGGTAAACTCTCTTTGAATTTTTTCCCTTATTGATAAATCTAGGATGCAAATATGTGACGGAAATCTGCAAATATGGTGACGGAACTAGTCATAGATGTAACAAATTAAGCAGGAATTAAAACAGGTTGTAGAAATCCACTTTTTGCCAAAATGAATATAAAGATAGATAGCTTTGCAGCACCTGGAGGGTTCAAATTCAAACTTTATGAACTATTAGGGTCCAAATACATAAATACATGAACCAAAGACTAATAAAAGTGGGTTTAACAAAATATAAGCCCTTTAAGCCTGAACAAAATAGGTTCACCAATTAACCTTAAGAATATTAGCCAGCATTTTCATACGCTGTATGAATATTCTGTATTCAACAAAAACAAGCAAAATTACTGTTTCCAACAGCTAGGTGACCTTGAAGAGCAGGGGTCCCCAACCCCTGGTCCATGGACCAGTACCGGTCCGTGGATCATTTGGTACTGGTCCGCAAAAAAAATATTTCATGGTACAAATTATAGTTTTTTTATTAGAGCTTCCGGATCTTATTTTGAAAAACGACTGTTTCCGCCTTCACCTCACTGCCGCACTTGACCCTGTCACATCATTTCACACATCAGCTAACCGCAATTACAATTTTTAGCTAACCACAAGTTAGCCCTTGAAAAAAATGAGCCAAAAACAAAAGTCACTGGAGAGCTTTTTCGGCAGAAGTGTTGCAGACTGCCAGCAAAAAGAAAGCTTCATTTAAAAGAAAATATCAAGATTCCTACCTAAGTTATGGGTTCATCGCAA
>JAPQRP010000012.1:5958221-5974751 GCA_037367295.1 Apogon hyalosoma | reverse complement strand
ACTGTGTTTTACACCAGTTATTTATATGTATTAATAGGTTTAGTGTTTCAGAACTTATTAAACACTTTATATCAGTAAGGGTTAAGGGTAGATAGGCTGTGCTACATTTTACCTGATATAGTGTTTTACAAAGTCATTGTAATTCATCTATAAATCATCTCTGTAATTGAGTGTTAACCATATATGAGCCAAAACTTCAACATTTCTGTAGTGTTTCAATGACAGATTCACAAAGAGCTTTAGAAGGCATTTAATGCATTCTTCAAATACTCTGTCCGCCTGTGTACTAAAATTAAAATTTGTTGTGTACCTATGTGCCTTTTGGTGCTCTTGAAACGGGGGAAAAAAGATCATTTGAGTGTTTCCCAGTGGACTTGTGGGTTATGGGGTATTTGGAGTTTATATTGCCTCATTTCTCATTTGGTTGTCTCCCCCAACTAATTTATGCCCGGTCAGGGATGCAGTCTTAGTAATCCTCCTCTCTTTTTGATCCCTCTACATCTATCACTGTATTTCATTCTCTCTTTGTCTCCCCATATTGCTATACCTTTCTTTAACTTTATCCCTCTCTCATCAATCTACCGTTTTGTTTTATCTTTCTGCCACCTGTCTGTAATCTCAACATCTTATTCCTTCTGCCAACTCTACCACTTATTTTCTGTCTCATCACAATCACTTCCTTCCCTCTTCTGGTAGATAAACCTATAGGCTGTAGCTAAGAGGCTTATTGGGGAGATGCCTCTATAGGAGGTTGTGAAATTCAGGTTTATTGGTCTCTTGAAGGCTATATAGAGAGGACAGGAAAGAAGAGGACTCAAAGAAATATGAGGTGTGCCCAGATATATTTACTGCAGCTCCTTTGTTACAGTTTGATATTTAGATTAGAGCTCAGTTTTACATCTATTGAGGTAATTTATTTAAGTGCAAATTAGAACATATTCAAAGTCAACACATTAACACTCCAATGTTATTATCTGCCCTATGTCAATAATCTTTCTCTTTTGAGAGCTCTATGTTTGACATTGACAAGAGATTGTAATAACTAATGTGCAGTGTTGTAATTAATCTACCAGGGCTTTGCTGACAGTGGTATCAGTGTACAGCCTAAGGGTTTTTGGGAGTGGATCAGAATGACAGGTGAAGGTAGGTTAATGCAATTATTGCCTGGCTATCAGCCATTTCCCATCTGAGTCTTGAACATTTTTAATTCCTGATGAGACTCCAGTGTTAGAATACAAATGTTAAAGACTTATATAGAACCACTAACTTTAAATGAGGTTGCCTAAAAATATGCATCTACCAAAAGCCTATTTCTAATGCAGCTAAAATACAAGAAGATCAAACCAATTTCAGAGATCTATAAGAATTTGCTAATGGTGTTCTGAAAAGAATAACCAAGTTGACAGAATGAGTTTTGTTAGTAATGCATTTGTACGTAAAAGTATCAAGTTGCATACATTTGTGCTGTTTGTGTGTGTGGTAAATTGGTGTTCAGAGATATATACGTAAAACCTGACATTTTCCCATTTTCAACCTGACACTCACTGTCACTTTCACTACTAGATTTGTCTTTCTTGACTCAAGAGTCACTGCTTCTTTTTTTTTCTCCATCCCCTTTCTACCCAAACCTTGCCATTATTTCCACAGCGTTAGAACACTCCTGTTGTGTACCTGCAACCTTTTCTGAATTCAATTATGCCATGAAATGCCACTGACTGCAAAGCTAAGAGTCCATGCTGACCAGGTGACACTATAAGAGATTGCATTTGGGCAGAGCCTGGTGAAAAGTCCATCTTCTGTCTGTCCCCCAGCATACTAGCTCTAAGAAAATAAAAGCGCTCACACTCTCACTTCCATCCAGCTGCTAAAGCCAAAAGGTTGAGGAAAGTGTTTACTTCCACATTTTTCTTTCTCATACGTGAGATAAATAAATAAAATTATTTATTTATTTTTATGTGGGTGTGAATGTGTTTCCGCACAAAACAGACTTTGCACTCTTCATATGTATCAATAATGCATGGATGTGCGCTGGTATGTGTGTCCTTAAAAAGAGTCTAATATGAACAGTTGCACAAATTCAGCTTTTTCTCCTCACTTCATAGCAAGCCATTAGTCTGATGCATATACCAAGTGAGTGTTTGTCTTTACTGCTTTGTTCAGTGCTTGTCCATTATTTGTTTTATTCACTTAGCAAAGCTACAGTTACATATAGTAGATTGTCAGTTGCACAGAGGCAGTGTGGAGAAAAATGTCCCAGTAAAATTGAGATCAATAGGCTGGTGAGAGAAATAAAAAAGAAATAAAGAGTGACCAATAAAATAAAGGAAATGGGGAATATAGCTGTTCTCTCCTCATCCCTCCCTCAGTTTCATAATTGGAAAATAGTAACACTTGAGTGAGCTTGTTTTTGTCACTGAGGACCTCCCTCTGAATATCAAATTATTTCTTATGGGATTTTAGTGTGCATTTTTTTCTCTCCTCTCTTGTGTGATACTCCTTTACTTGCTTTTCTCACCCATATTCTTATGATCACTTTAACTTTTTTCTACTTTCTACAGTTACTTTTTTAAATAACTGCAGGTTGACACTGGTGTGCACCCATATGTCAAGCAACAGTGATATAAGACTGTCATAACTGCCTTTAACACAAGTTTGAGTGTTGTCAGGAAATATACAAGGTGAGATACTGATTTATTTATTTATTTTTTCTTTTTCTAAGCCATTTGAGAGGTCGCTGCTCTGCATCTAATCCAGACCTTTGACTTTCTTGTCAGTCAGGAGAATGGGATCCTATATATATATATAAAAGTTTCTCATAGATATAAAACTTTCTTACTTTCATCAAATAACCTCACTCTTTGTAGATACTGAAAATAATTTTGCTTGAAGTATGTAGTGTATGCTTTGGAGATGAACTGAAAAAATTCCTCCTTTTCATTTATACAATGCATATAACCAGTTAATGTTGGTGGTCTGAAACAAGCCAAGGTTATAGTGTTGTTAAACTATATGCAACCTATACAGCAGCTGTAGTTCATTTCCTTTCACAATGCTATGTTAGGCATGCTTTTAGACATTGTTACAGAGAAAATGGGGGAAAAAAATGAAGCCTAAACATTTAACATGTAACAAGATCAGTCTCTAGTAAATATTTGGTTTGTACAGTGTTATGTCTAATAAGAGCTAAATACTAATGAGTGTTCTCTTTTCCTATTTTAAGTTCTATTTTTTGGTGTCACAAAATATCCATCATCTTAATACAACAAAATAATGCCACAAATAACACATTATCATTTTAGTTTTTCCTGTTTGGCTTCGCTCTCTTTGGTCAAATTCAAGAGGAAAAAAAATACATCAACAGATTTTTATTGTGCTCAGGCCAGCAAAGCATTGACTAAAAATATATTCAAATACATCTGCTACTACATCAACATATGCTGCTCTGTGATTATAGTTTTTCTTGACTGTTAAATGAGTGCAAAATTGTTCTGTTTAGGCATGGATTTAATTGGAGTTTTTTTTAGTCTAACGTGGTTGAAGCTCTGACATCAAATCCTGTTTTTGCGACCTTTTTTATACACATTAGTGTATAATAAACAAAACATCTCCGAGCCTATCACTGTGTGGCTTAGCTCCTATGATGAGTTGTTTTGAGAAGTGCCATAAATTCTGTCAGCAGCTGCCACAAAGCCTCATTTCCCACAGCTCTTATTTATCTGTTGCCTTTCCAGTTCCCTGAGGGCCTGAAAGGAGGAGCGGCAATGCCACAGACCCTCAGTACTCCCTCAGCAGGTTGATTTTGGCCTGGTCTGCTTACTTTCTCAGCATGTGATCATTTAGAGTGGGAAAGGTTGAATTGAACCAAGAGTAGAGGAAAAGGATAGAGCAAGTGAGGAGTGCAAAGACAAAGAAATAGAGACAGGAGAAAAAGGATGGTGTCAGGAAAAGGCAGGGTTGGGGGGAATTCTCCAGAGCAAGCCATCAAACCAACAGACTGTTTCAGTGAAAGGAGACGTGGCCTAGATACTTCAATAGGATTCACTGTTAATGATGGTTCAACATAACCAGGATTTCATTTTGTCAGCTACACCAATGCCATCCCAAAGTGTTATTTTTGCTACACCTTGTGGCCTTTCAGAGACGGCACTGTAGTCAACTGCTGGTTTATTAACCTCAGTACACCATGATTTTCATCAGGGATAGACAGATTGTTGACCATGGCCATGATCAGAGTCAATATTGGTTTCAGTATTACTATTTAAATTTTAAAAAAAAATAGTGCACTACTTTGGCACCCTGAGGTCTGCAGCAATGTCTCACTCACAGCGCTGTTTGATTGGTTACATTTATAAGAACCCATTAGTATTAAATTTGCAGGATGTCAATTTACCACCACTTATTATTTATAATAACCTCCAGTTGGGTGTAAAAAATGTTATAGTATTGTTAATGTCTATAATAAAATTGTGTTGAATAGCTGTAAACACAAGTTTTCATATTTAACATTTCCTAATATTGGATATCAGTCTTATTTATTGCTTAAAAATAGTTTCTTAAATATTGACTTTATTTCCAAATGTGAAGAAGTCGAACTCAAGTTATCAAAGTGTTGCAGTATCATGAAGCTGACTGAGAGAAGGTCAAGAGCATTACAAGGCCAACAGTGGCAGCTTTGATTAAATAAAGTATGAAACACATTTAATTATAGAATTTTTCCACAACATAGTATAGTTGTAAAATGAACAGGCAGTGACATAGTAGTTGTGGTGCCACAGGTGGTCGCTAAGCCTGCAGATCCTTCAGAGTGGGCTTTGAAATCTATCCTAGGTATTTGATTTCTGCTGGTTTAACCCAAGACGCTGATACAGAGACAACCATTTGTTTTCATGACTTGACAGAAGGCAATGAATGGGACTGATCCAATCACTCTGGACCTCTTCCTTTCTCTCTTTTGCTTCTTGCTTCTTTTGCTGACCCACAATAGACAAACACCACCACACCTGTGCAGAATTCAGAGTACATCCGCATCACCCAGCAAAAAGTTGATTGTGCATCTATGCGCGTGTTGAAGTGCGGTTGTGAGAAGGAAAGATAGAGTTTGTGCATGTGCAAGCCTCAGATTAAGCTGTCACACAGACTGTGAGTGGTCCTAGACAGGCTGATCAATGTGGGCCAGCTTGCAGATAATAAAGTGGTTAGGTCTCCCCTGATGCCTTTAATTGAACAAGTGTCGCTGGCTTGGCCCATCTGGACAGAGAGCATCCTGGGAATTGGGTGGGTTTTTTTTGTATGTGGATAGTGGTCTGAGTGGCTTGTGAGGAACAGTAGTTGTAGTACCCAATAGGCTTTTAGTTGGTGCTGTCTTGCCACATGTGCGATAGTAAGGGAAGGAATAATGTTGAACTGCGATACAAAACATTTTTAAACATCTCAACCCTTGATTCCTCATTTCGCAGTTCATTTCACAACCCTCCCACTTTAACTATTACCAGGGCAGAAGGAGAGTGGCCTCATTTTGTTGATTCCTAATTTAAATCAATAACGCTTAACCATGTTTTGGGGAATTAAAGCTGCTGCTATTCTGCATTTGTGGGTCTTGTCCATGTCTTTTACTTTCAAGACCGTGTCAAGTGTAGGGGGCTAGTATTGTCAGCCAAATCCTCTTCAGTTGGAAATACCACACTTTTTCTGGTGTCAGAGCCACAATTTCAAATGTAAGAAAATCTCTGAATGTGCAGTAGCTTTAGCTCCCTGAAGATATGAAAATAGAACAGCATATGAAAGCACATTTATTTAGATCCTAGAGGACCAAAGGCATAACCATAAACTGCCTAAGGGTATTGCCTCTGCATGCAGAGGGAATTTATTACAATCGAGGAATTCTTCTTTGTGCGTGTGTGTGTTTTGCCGTTAAATTCTTTACTGCTGTCAAAGGTCCTATTGTAAAATCTTCAGGCACTAGAGAGTGCAAACTGAACAATCCAAAGCCTTAAGCAACTAGCCCAGTTGAATAAGCTAAGGTCAGAACTCCACTCCTGATTTGGAGGATACAGAGCAGCTCCCATCTGGACACTGACAAGAGCTGCCTCCATCCTCTCTCTATGCCAAGTCAATGAAGAGACCTTCTACCTGCCTCGTTCACTGTTTCTCTCCTCTGTCAGCCAGAGGCCCAATACACTATTCATAAACTTGAGCAGAGGGTTGTCTGACCTTTTTGCTGAAATGTTAGGGCAAATTAGTTGTCAGAGTAGTGGACGTGGCAGCAATGCTAAGCCCCAGCTTCAGTCCCGTATGCCCCCACCCTTTTTTTCTTTTTCACCTTTTCGCAGAGTACCTGCAATTTCTGCTGCTCTAGCAATAAACCCACTACCATAGCCACCTCTGACATAATTTTTTGTCTCTATTACACTCATAGACAACTGATAACCAAAGAAGGCAGACAGATTTAAAAGCTAATTATTTTTTAATCATATGTATGAATATTTACACAAATTTTATGATGGAGGCAAAAACAAATGAGTCATACATTAAAAAAAAAAAGTTCAACCTGAGAAAGTTGCTATGTCAGATGGTGTTAAAAACAAACAAAAAAAAGCCATGTGGTCCACTCTGGCTAAAAGCTTTTCTCCCAGGTAAATTGTAGGTCAGTCCTTTCAATCAGATATGAATTAAAAAAAAAAAAAAATCCACTGTGCTCACTACAGTGCTCTTTGTGAATCACTCCCCTGCTTCAGTCTATACATCACAAATCCTTAATTTACTATCACCCACTTTTACCCTGAATACAGAACAGATTATAATGAGCCCATGTGAAAGCAGCACCCTTTTTAAAGCAGAATAAACACTGAGCTTGCTGAGCCACTGGACCCCAGAGTCTACACATATTCATTACTTACGTAATGGCTTTTTAAAATAAACACTACTGCATTCAGCAAGCATTAGTTATTCCTGCATAGTAATTAGCTACTTGAGACTGCTTTTTGTGTTTGTAACCGTATCTGTGAGCAGTAAGTGAGCAAAACTTTCTGGTTGTTCAGTAACAAGCTACACATTTGTGTTTCCAATAGATTCTAAGTATGAGTTTACAGATTTGCACAGTCTCACACTATGACTTTTAATTATATTCACCTAGCTGGATTTTACAGCCTTTATAGTACATGTGCAGTGGTGTTTCTCACAGAGTTGGATTGTGACAGACAGGGTGGGGGTCCACTAATGACATCACTAATGTTGCATCACAGGCTTTTTGTAGCATTAGGCTATCAACTTTAAGTTTGTTTATAGTGCATAAGGCAAATTATAACAGGGCCTGCAATCACAATTTAAGCCTTGACATTTTCATATGATCCCCAAAACTAAATAATGAGGCAGCATTATATTTTAAGTGTTTGTTCTGACCCTGTGTGTTTTAAATGTCAAGAGAGTATCATGATGTTAGAGAAATGGAGAAGCATTATTGCAAGCTCACGGAGCAGACAACAATGCTCATTATGTAATACCGCTCACACCATGATCTTTTGAGGTAGAGGCACGATCCATCATATGAATCCCAATTTTCTCACCTTTTATAAAATAGAAAGTTGTCCTGTATTTTTCTGTTTTTTAGAGGTTTCAACCATGTGTGATGACTTTTTGTTGTAGTATCTGACTAAAACCTGTCACTTTGGACTGACATTATTACAATATTGACAAAATCTAGATGACATAAACACTGGTGACATTTTCCTGTGCGTACAGCGGCAGTGTTTCCATTAATTACCTAGACTGACAGACCATTTTTCCCACGGACTTTCATAATGAATCAAAAATGTTTCACTTCAACATCATTTTAACAGTGGATAATTGCTTAAAGGAGTGATATTTTGCTTTTTTAAGTGGAATGATGCATTTTAAAACTTTTCCCTCTGGTCTACATAAACTGTAAATGCTATGCTTGTGTCTGAGTTCTTCATTAATTCAACTCCACAGGTCCATCTTCAACCCTGTTTCTGAGTAATGACACCAGAAAGGTTGTTTTGAGTAAATGCAAATGCACCACTTCACACCTCACCCCCTCCAGGTTGTTGACTGTGTTGCTCTGTTCTGTTTAGCCATTTGTGTTAATTAATGCAACCAACAACTGAACATTTTAGGTAATTGGCTCGAAGTTTGGACATATATTCAGTATGGCTTTCAACCAATGCTGCTGACAAACAGTTATGACGTACTCAGAGAAATGTTTGTCGGAAATCTTGACCTTATATGTGCAAATGTGGTGATGTAACTAGTTATAGATGCAACAAATTAAGAAATTAAAAGGGGTTGTAGAAATCCACTTGATTTTTGCCAAAATTAATATAAAGATAGTTGTGCAGCACCTGGAGGGTTCAAATTCAGACTTTTGGAACTATTAGGATCCAAATACACAAATAAATGAACCAAAGACTAATAGTGGGTTTAACAAAATATGAGCCCTTTAAGTATTGATATATATGGACTGAAATAAATGCACAACACAGGTTGTAACTAATGCTACAAATCCATAGGTTACTGCAACGCTGCCTGTAAAATACTGTGATAAAGCATAAACTGGACATTTAAAATGAATATTTTTACACCCCACCCCCCACTCACGTGCATGAGGTTTTACACTTTCAGACACTTTGGAAAACAGGAAAATAACTGCTTGGTTTTGGGTCACATTCAATCTATGCATATCTCAACATAAGAAAACAAAACAGCGGGACCACATGGAGCTAACACTCCCCAAAACAGCTACATTAGCATGTACACAGTTAACATTAACACTGCGTGTAAAACCTGTCTGTGCAAAACAACAAACGTTACTGACACAATAATGACTCCTTGAACCATCATATTTAACACTTAATCAACACAGATGGAGACTTTATGATATTTTTACAATTAAATGACAGAGCAAAACCATACAGATGGTTTACCTTTGAAAAACAGGAAAAGAATTGGCCCTACGGTGGCCTTGGAGAGCCAAAAAAGCAAAAGCACCACACGTAAAAGTATGAAAACTAATCAAATATGCCCCCTTTTGGCTGTACTAGAACACCTTCCCTACATTTGCATATAGCTTCTTTTTGCTCTCACTGTTAATGGGCCGGGTCTGATCAGGCACCAACACTGTGGAACCAGTCCACAGTAAGAACCAGACCAGCCTTGTTAGTGTGTGATCATAGCCAGATCCGATTCTCCTGGCGGTTCTGTTGATCCAGCTGTGTTTAGCTGTCTAATGCTTGACCCAAAATACATAAGTACTCTAAAAGGCAAAGGCTAGCTCTGTCCAGTTTTTCAGTTATAAAGCACGCACGCACACACACAGAGGTCTCTTGGCTTTTATCATGTAGATATTGACAGTATGATGGAAATTTGACCGTCATCAGATAGTAACTGTATTTTTGTCATGAGCCATTTGCCATCTGTCCCATTTTAGACAATGTGGTGTTGCATCACAGATTGACATGAGTCCTCCATGCATTGTTCATATAGCTACCGTGGCACCAAAATGAAAACTGATACAAACTGCCTCACAGGTAATGTAACTGGTATGTTTCAGGCTTTAGTGAAGATCCAGTTTCTGTATCGGTAGGTTATGCATTCATATTATGCCATTTTAGGACATTCTATGTTATGTCTCATGTTATACTTACCATACAGATTAAATTGTATGTTATTAATCTTTATGTTTTGTCACTGGACTGGAGACTGTCACTGCTCAAAATGAAAAATTTTTACCAAACAGATCCATGCTGTTTTGCACAGGTGCCAGAGTCCTGGTAATTAATGAGAAATCCTGCGTATAATGTAGTGTGTGCGGAAAAGTAACAAGATATTGAAATAAACCACAACCACTAGCAGGCCATTCAAATCTAATCTATCCACCTACTCTGAACGCATCTTCTCTTCCAGTGTTTCTCATCCAAAATACTCCTCCTCCTCCCTGTATTCTCTTCTACTCGCCAATTTGTCCTCTGCCTGAACTTGATCTCATCTTGTGGTTCAGGGCTAAAACTCATCCCTTCTCCCCATAGGCCCCTTGCCTTTACTTTCTGACCTTAGCCTGACACTGATCCTGCCTTTTGAAGACAAGCAAAGATCAAGTGTGGATCAAGGGGTTAGTCGCTCTGGTGATACAGGGATTTTTATTCTTCCCTGTCTGTGGTTTGTGTTTGTCTGTGCTCCCTGGGTCGATAAGTTCTGCATGCTAAACTTGTGCAGTAATTGGGTGTGTGGCTGTTTGCAGCTGGCCCCAGCTCATCATTCAGTTTGAAAGGAAATCTATGGCAGGATGATAAACATATTGCTAAGTAAGGGGAACACAGTCCTGTTAGTGTCATTGCACTCAGTGCTGTGTACACAGGGGGACAGTACTGCACGTGGATAAAAAGCATGAATCTGTCATCTGAGGTCAGCTCTTTCATTGCTGTGGTAGCATATAGGAAACATTTGCATGATTAAACACATTGTCCAGTATATTTTTGCGTTAGTAAAATTATGTTCTATAATTCTTGTATTTGTACCAAGAATTTCATTAAGTCAATGACGAGGTATGCTTTGTACTTACTTGCTTTCTGTTTCAATAGCATCCTGACCTAAATTGTGAGTCAGCTCAGTGTGAGCTTGGTTTCTCACCATCACCACACACCAAGCAAAGTAGCCAGTGTTTACTGCTCAGTCACTACAGTTACTATTTCACATCCTGCATGCTTTTACTGTTTACTGAAGGCCATGATTAAGCGCCATGATGGAAGGCATCAACATCCATTTCATCCATATTTGATGAGTGACTGTCTCTTTTCTATTCCACACAACAGGGGGAAGTTGTAATCAACATTCACACACACTGTGAATAATTATTTACCCAGATAATGGCTGTGTTTATGCTGTACAGAAAAAGGGTTGATATTTTTTTTCCTCCTTCCATGTTTTATTTCCCTCCATGATAAAGACACTGATTTGGTAATAGCATGACTGATTCCTGTTGTTTTATTATTTGTCTTTTTCAGACTGCCTCCTGATCTGTCCGCTAATGTTATTATAGCCATTCACAGAGGAAACCAGTCATCTCCAGGACAACAGACCTAGAATAAACCTATCAGCTAAAGACGTGCTACCTTGTCATTTGACTGTACTAATGAAAGGCCATGATAACTGATCTGCTGCCTATTTTGCACTCGGTCAGATCATGGCTGCATAGACATACATTACACTCACTGTCAGTCATCCTGTAAACCTTAGACTTTTATGAGCTAGACCCTATTTCTCCAGGGCAGAGCCACATTAAAGAGAATGTAAATCCATAAATGAGGTCAGCAGAGCAAGTTGTTACATTAAGGGTATAAAGATTACCATATCTGAGTGCTGCGTGTTACAAAAACTACTTGAATATGAGCATGTCAAAATGAAGATTGGAATTGGTGAATCAGTCCTCCAGTGGACCAGAAGTTTTGTTCTAGTTTTTCTCATTGTTCCTCTATGAAAATGATTGTGTTTTTGGGTATCCATCCATTCTCTTTAGCACTTAATCCATTTCTTATTTGTGGCAGCAACAGGGATCTTCCTGTCTATAGCAACTTACCTCAAGCTTTTCTGTCCAGTTTGGACATACAGACTACTTCAAACTAACCCCCAGCATTTTATATACTACATACAAGTATGCTGTATGTGGGTGTTTATATAGTAGCATATAGTGCACTATGAGGAGAGAACAGAAGCCTATTACACTGTCAGATGACTGCCAAAGAATAAGAACAATTACGTGGCAGTTTCTGTAAGACGTTTAACAATAGTGCATTATGTATTTACATATAAATTGTATTAAGTTCTTTACAAGATATGAGATCTATTGCTGATGTTGATTACTTCCTATCTAGCGTATTATGTTTCAAAGAATATTCATTTTTTTCTGCATTATAACTTGCATGAATTTATCATAGCAAATTACTCAGTCATTTTGTGCTGTTAAACTTGTAGTCAGTTGTCTCCCCTGTGGGGCATAGCCATTTAGGCCTATATTTCTGGAGAGATATATTTCAGTTTAATTTATATAATTAGTTGACTCTGGCATAGTGTTAATGCACCCTAAATGTTAGTTGCCTCCTTTCAGTAAACAAAAGAAGACCTCAGTGCAGTGTGTGATTCAGTATATCCTGCAGATAGCTCAAGCGGTACACTGTGAAATTTTGTGATGCCATCCATGTATCTTAGTGTAGATTTTCAAGTTTGTGACATACTTTGTACTACCATTGGATCAGCTCTCTTGCCTTATCCCCACACAACTTTCAAATAACAAAATATATCTGTCCACACTTAAATAGAAAAACAAAACAGTCTATAAATATTACAAACACTTGAATACACTATTGTTTCTGGCAAACTCTAAAGTGTGGACACCACAGAAAATATTGAGCACAGCAAATGCAGTGGCTCTAATCTGTCCTGTTCTAAACATTATTTATCTTAAGAGTTAGATTGGACTGTTGAAGTGTAAACGGGTAAAACACTGACTTATAATGCCTGAATGATCTATATGTGATGTTTCAAGTACATATTCATTACACGAAGCAACAACAGTAGATCTGTGCATATCTAATCTCTTCAATTTCCTTTCCACACAGATACACACTAACCTCAGTTCAAAATATCAGTTTTACAAAATATCCCCATTAGTGTGGACAGGTCATTAAAGTTCAAAGAATTTAGAATTTCTAAATTATCATCTTCACTGGTTCATTACCCCATTTGTACTCTTGACCTGTTGGAGGAGCCTAGTTGTTCTGTGAATAGTACTTTGTGAATAATATACTGTAATGTAATATTAGGACAGGGTCCCAATATAGCTACAAACTTTGGCACCGTCCTTCACAAAACAGCCAAGGATGGATGGATGGATGAATGGATATTGAAATCTCTCTGTGCCACATATGGAGTTTATAATGTCAAGGTGGCGAGATCATCTGTCCTCACTGTGAGCATTTTTTCAGTATGACCTGTATAGTACAGGTTTACGCTGATTGTGGAACAACATTGTGGGTTTATGGTGGTGCTAAGAGTTAATGTGCTAGGAAAAGAGGCTGGAAATAGTGGCTGCGTGTCCTTGTTTTCCCAAGACCGTGTACCTCTTCCACCAAATTCACATTGATCTCAGTCCCCTGTAGCATCGATCCAGGTTTTAAAAGGAACAGGAAGGACTCTTTGTACTCCATTTAAAGGTAGTGTGCTTTTTTGTTGGTTGCAATCTGCTGGTTTTCCAATTCACTGGACATTAAGTAATTTCTGTAATCTGTTATGAAAGCACTGCAATGGCAGTATTTCAGTGCTCATCCTCCTTTGCAGTTCTCCTTTCTTTTGTTCATATTGCAGTCAAATTTACTGAATTATGTGAAAATCCAGGAGGCAACTGTGGACTCGAGCAGGAAATATGACAGCTAGCCTCAACATTTAACAAAAATTAATTGGTATTTTTCCACTAGTGTATCAGAAGGTAGCAGACGGCCATAGTAACCATTAGTCCACTAAGCAATTCTAAAGACCCGTAAGAGACCAATTTACCTGCTATTTACTGCAACAACAATCTTAATGGGAGACAGAGGACAAGCAGAATGGCATATCTTGTTATTGCTATTCCTCTTCCTAATTATTGCCACCACTTGGGAGACCTGAAGGAACAGTCACCCTTTACCTTGCACTTTTTTTTTTCCCCAAACTTCTTATAATAACTTGGTGTTATTAGTAGCCATTAATGTTTTCCATGGTGAACTGTGCACTTCAGATGCACACCTGCTCAACTCCTATCAAGACATTCCCTAGGCAGTACAGATTAGCACATCTAAGGATCTGAATCTCCAAAGTAACAGGTGCACTGTTTATCCCACTCATAAAGTAACTCTAATAGATGTAACTCAAATCTTCTCCTCCATAGAAAATGTTGTGAAATGTAATATTCAGCTCAGTTGCTGCTTGGAGTTTTATGGAAAACACAACATATTAATGTGCAATTTTCTCTGAGCAGGTGTTGCATCATAACATTTTCTGAGAGTCTTGAATGCTTTTGAAATGTTTGCTTGTTAGTGAAGTACCTACGTCTTAGTCATTCCTCTTCGTAAGCTGTCATTAGTGAGCATTACCTACATAATAAGTATTAATTCAACAGGTTTACTGTAGGAACCAGGTCTGTGTGCAAGGTCTACAACAGCTGGTAACTAAAGAATATAAATGACACTGGGGTCAGGACTTATATAGTCATTAGCATCGCTGTCGCCATCAGTACGTACATTTGTTCCTGTATTAGCACCGTTTCACACTGTGTTCTGACTTCAGACATCTAAAGAGCTTTGTGCTGCCCCATTAAATTTGCAGCTGCTTTTTATATGACCTGAGCTGCCAAACTTTTTAAAAGAAAGTCTGTCTTTTTGAATTATGAGGAAGGCAGGTGTGTGCATGTGAGGGGTGTCATTATAAAAATGCCTTTTTTTCCTCTGAGACTTTCTGGTAGACAGCATTTGGCCTTGGTTTATTTCTGCTTGTGTGATTTTCACTTCACAGTGAGTGCTCTCACACATCATCCTGGCAAAGTAAACACACAAACATGCAAATAGGTAATAAGCTTGCAAGCGCTCAGAGATGAAGCTGCAAACAACAAAGCCATTTTACAGTTGAGATGCCAACACTAGTATGTAGTCTGCCTACAGCATTTAAAGCTTTATTTATTTATGTATTTTTTTCAGTTCAGACATAGAATGGAGTAAACCTTAGGGACTAATCAGTCACATGCATCAATCCTGCAGCTCCTAAAACATAACATGCTGTGCACTTCTAATACCCCTCGGCCAAATATAGTGTAAGATTTTGTTGAAAGTTACTGCTCTATAATTTAGATTAGATTGCCTTTGTGTAGAAATTATTACATACATATTTATATTTGAAAGTATGCAGATATTATAAATTTACAAGGCCATTTGACCTTGAAAAAGTAGGTCAAGGTCACCTATTTTCAGTTGGCAGATATCTCAATGTGTTCTTCAGATAATGTGATTATATCGTTGAATGGACGGACAGATGACAAACAATTACAGTATATTTTCAGCCATTTCTGGCTGTGGGGTAAAAACCATCCTTGACCCTCTAATAGAAAACATCCACTTGCACATTCTAATGGCCTCTCATATAAAACATTATGATTTTCATTAGGTTTGATAAAACCAGTGAAGCCTGTTCTTGTATCATGTCAGATTCTTGGAAGTGCAGGTACAAAGAAACTTGGCATCTTTACAACATCTCCACTTGGTTTGTTGACTAGCATGTGGAGACACACAAACGGTATACGGTATTTGCTTGCCTAGTGCTGAAGACTCTAGGCTCTAAGAAGTGATTGAAATAAAAGCTTGCAAAGTTGGAGTGCACTGAAATCTAAATCAATCAGACACTGGGAATGTACCAATTTTTTTCTGGCAGACCAATAATTAAGAGCTGTAAAAATTAAATCCTGCAGTGACTAGTATAATGACCGAGCAAGTAATTATAGACTTTAAAATCCAGTATTTATTAATTATTAGTTTCTCTCAAATATGTGTCTTGTGCTATCTAAATGTAAAACCTATTGCTAAAATGTAGCTGTAACAGACAGTAGAAGTGCTAACTTGGAACTTTATCAGTCCAGTTGTGCTCCGTCAATGATTACCTTTATATGTATTGGTTTAAAATAAGTGAAAAATAAAAGATATTGTCGTAACAGTATATCTTATTTTTTATTCTCTTATGAGAAAATGAGCTTTGGATGGTAAGAGGCTAGTTAAACGGTCAAATCTGAAGGTCCCTGCATGAGAAAAATGAATTGGATGCGGGTGTTTAAGATGCTGTGATGGAGATCTGTAGTTGACAAAACGCATTCAAGTATGCTACCAACCTGGCACCCCAGTCGTCCAAGAGCAGCAGACAGTGGAGATGGTTGACGTCAGAGCAAGGGGGAAGCCGTAAGAAGATGAGAGGCGCTCGATTTTGGAGAGAAAGGCAGCAGAGTACAAGGTATTGCAACTCGGCTTCCCTGCTTATTCATCCTCCGTTATGCATGGAAACCCCATTGGTGTTTTTAATAAAAAGAGGCATCACTGAAAGCTAGATGATGACACATTGTGCCTCCCTTCCTATGTGTTAAAACATTTTTTCGTCCTTACTTGAGCTATTTCCTCCAGTCTTCCTGCATTTCTACCTTCCTTTCCTCTCTACATGAAATGACATCAGACACCTAATAAATATTTCATGACATTTCTTTACCCCTGCGCAAATAATGGATGCTTATAAAAAACATAAATACATCTCTTTTCAATGTGAAGCACTGTGTGTGAGTGTGTTCATATGGGATGGGTACCTCCAGTATATTCATGCCAAGGACTAGGTACTTAGACCACTGACACAAAGGACATTGTTTAGGGACTCTAATGCATGGAGTACAATTTAGTGACTTTATATCAAGTCAGTTCTTGAACACTAATACATGGATGGTAGGTAATTGTTGTTTTTTAC